>CM035407.1:198596996-198889496 GCA_020310875.1 Ceratopteris richardii | reverse complement strand
AACACACATAGACACATACACACATAATGATGCATACACACACATACACATGCATACACACATACAAACACATATACACACACACATACACACATACACACATACACACATATATGCATACACACACACATATATGCATACACACAAACATAGAGAGACATACTCACACATACACATACATGCATATATATACATACACAATGCATATGCATATGCATACATACATACATACATACATACATGCATACATACACATACATAATGCATACACACACATATGCATACATAATGCATACACACACATAGACACATACACACACATAAACACATACACACTCATAGATGCACACACGTACATATAGACACACACACATACACACACATATACACACACATACACACATAGGCACATACACACATAATGATGCATACACACACATACACACACATACATGCACATACATACACACACATGCATACATACACATACTTAATGCATACACACATACATATGTACACGTATATATATTGATTTCTAACCATTTTGTTTTATATGTTAGGTATTATGGATCCCAGTAGAGAGAGAAAGGTGAAACTCACTCTCATAAAAAGTCTTATGAGAGCAAGAGTTCCGTCTGATACTCTAGGGGCCATCATGCGTGATTACTCAGAGATGTCTGATGAGGAGGTGGACTGTACGATCCAGCTACTTGCCCAGCGATCAGACGAGGGCTCTTCTGCGGCTCCACATGCAAAAGAGAGCTATCTGCTCATAGGTATGTTTTCTTTTCATAAACTTTTTTAACGATATTATAACACATATTTTTATTTATTTTTATCTATCTATTTTCAAGACACCTATACCACCTCCAAATCGTGATAGCAGAGCAGAGTTGCCTATGAGGACATGCATAGGCACCTTAGGACTAGAGTGCGATATAGAGCCAGAGGGGAACATTGTGTACATAGGGAATGGATTGGAGTTCAAGAGAAGAATGCGGGCACTATGCGACTCTTACCTGCGCTTTGTCCACTTACCGTGGAATTAAGTAAAAATTTTACATATATATTGAAATAAATATCTTATGTTATATTTACATTATGTTTTTTATTTTTGTAGTGAGCATGATGAGAGGGATAAAAAATACGTACTTAGTTCACTTGAGACAGAGTTTGGGATAGGATGGTTGCTTAAGTGGTGTCTAAAAGAGATACGGACACTTATGGCTCATCGTCACGATAATGCATGGTATGCACTACTTTTATGTATATGTATGTGGATATGAGTACGTGTGTTTATGCATGTATGTATGTATGAGAGAGAGAGAGAGATAAGAGTGAGTCTAGAGGTATAAATACACGCATACACACACATATACATCATACATGCACATTTACACACATATACGCAGACATGCACATTTATACATACACACACATACATGCAAATTTTTACACACACATACACATGCATGCAGTTACACACATATAATGAATACACATAGACACATACACATAATCACATACACGTACACATACACATGCATAATCATATGTACACACACATAGACTCATATAATCATATTTACATGCATATATACATATACACATGCATATATACACACACACACAACACATGCATATGCACATATAGATACACATACATACACAACACATGCAAAAATCCTAAATTGAAAACATTAATTTCGATATTAGGGTTATAAAACCCCTAATTTAAAAACTCTAATTCAATCTTTTAGCCATATGTTTGAAGTATATGTACACATTGCATCTATTCCTCCAACGTCCTACTAGAGATGTCTCTCCTCCCAACCTTATGCCTCTATATATAGCTACTCGAATCAACGAGGATCATAATATATATAAAGATAGATACACATCATGTAGATAGGATACATAAATATAAAATAGTGTAGATATATTATGCATCACACATACATGCCTAAATGCACACACACACACATATATATATATATATATATATATATATATATATATATATATATATATATATATATATATATATATATACATGTACACATTTACACATAGACATATATACATATATACATGTACCCATCACATATACATATCTACATGAACACATAAACATATATATACATGCATATATATTTACATGTACATATTTACACATAGACACATATACATATATACATGTACACAATTATAAACACTTGCATATATTACATGAATATTTTACATAAATGCATATGCATATATACACATATGCATATTTAACACATGTATACATATATCACACACATGCAAACACATACATATACATGAAATACATATATATATATATGCATACTAACATATGTATACATATAATACACATGAATACACACACATATGCATACATAGATGATAAAAATTTGCTCCTCGAAGATAAAGCTATATATAAAATAATTAGGCATACCCCCGAGCTTCATGTTCTAACTTAGAAGAACATGATTTCATCTCTCTAGTAGGATTCATCGTTATTCAAGTTAATAAAAAAATCTATTATCTGATATCCATTCAGAACCTTCAAGTTATTGATCGATAACTAGAGTAGAATTTACTATCTAATCTGCTCATATGTTTTCATTATTGCCATCATTTTGGTAAGACATCAATATAGTCTCATCTTCATTATCCTTATTGATTTCATTTACTTCTTCTATTGTTAAATCTATGTTCTCATGAATCACATCATGTATTGATGGATTAATATCTATTTCTGGTAATTCCTCTTCCTCATCAGTAGAATCAGCATGTAGAGAATTATTCTCTTCATCAAAAAGATTAGTATCATTATCACATATAATGATTCTAATTTCTATTTCATATGTTGATGTATCAGTATTTGATGCTGAATCATCAAGAGGACTTTCTTCGATCTCTCTAACAATAAACTGTTCAAACAATGACCTACCTCTAGGTTGCACATGAATGACTTGCCACCAAGGATGAGCATCTCGGTTTTTATAAAAAAATGCTTGTTCAATATGCCTAGGAAGAATATATGGCTCTTTAGTAGATCACATTACCTTGGAAGAATCAATTGCCCAAAACCCAGATAATTCCTTTCTTAATGTGGAATTACTACCTTTATACTCGGCTTGAAACCAGTCAACCTTCAAAATGACCTATCAAAATATATAACAATAAAAACCCATTATTAGGTGCTTAAAAAAATAACTAACTCTATCAAAAAAACTATAAACTTTTTTCTACCTGTTTGAATGTACGAAATGAAATTTCGTAGATACCAACAATAGTTCCTATGTAACCAAGTTCGCTATCTATAAGGTTCGTGTCTTTTGAGCTAGCACATGATAGTTGCTTGAAAGTAGCAAAAATACTAGAATCCTCTGTTTTACATAAAGAATCAATGGCTTTGATTCTAAGATGTTGTCCAAAAGCCCACATATTAGTGAACATTCGAGCCTGCAAAAATAAATTCAATTAGTAAATAGAAACTAACATACATATATGAAAAAAATAAAATATTATTTTAATAAAATTACCTTTCATTCACAACCTATCATTAACTCTCTTTGCTCATCTGAGATTTCTTCATTATTTGCCTTGGCGTGTTGCAAACGACTATATAGCCAATCCATGAACGAAGATGTATCTGTAATCTCATTATTATCGAGATTAGGTCTAAATCTTTTGTTTTTTCGCCTTTTACTTTGGAGATTTTGAAGTTCCTCGTACTCGCTAAGGAATGCTTGCATGCATTCGCTATTATATGTTACAAAAGTAGAAACATCATTTTTTTCTTGAAATGTAAATAAGAATGGAACCCCCTTACCTGATAATACCTCATCTGTTATTTTTGAAGAAGACTCGTTGGTCCATGCACGTGGAGCTTCTTCATGAACTCTTTCAGGGTACTCACTAGCATAATACATGCACTCTTCAAGCATCCAACCCTTTGCCATGGATCCTTTTGGTTTCGCTCTTTGTCGCACATAACCTTTTAATATTCCCATAAATCGCTCGACCCAAAACATCCATCGAGTGTTGACAACACTTGCAATCTCTATTTCATCTACAAGATGGACTAATAAATGAACATGAATATCAAAAAATGAAGTAGGAAGTTTTTTCTCCATCAAACATAGTAGCTCTTTGCATTCACGTTTTTTTTTATGGGATCGAGTTTTTGTCAATCTCTTTGGATGTAATCCACTTATACATATCATAAAAACAATTATAAAGAAGTTAATTAAAAAATAAAAGATATCCAATATTCATACATATTAAATATAAAAGTATCATAATTACCTTATAAGTGATCCAAGACGATAGATCACATCTCGTACTCCTTTCGTTGTACATCCATCGATAACCAAAGGTAAAATATGTTTCAAAAAGTTATGCCAGTCATGGGTCTTTAACCTAGATAAGCTCTTAGTTTTAATCAATTGAATTCTATTGTTGATAGTCTGTATCTCTTTTGTTGTAAGTACGCAAGAAGCAGGTGCATAAGTCATTTCTCGTCGATGTCTATAAAAAACTGGCCATAACTTTGGTTTGGATTTTTTATCTTTCAACTCATTCCTTGATGTTGTGGTATCTTTTAGTCCAAGAAGATGCCGCCATAGTGAATAACCAATATTTTTGAATATATGCATAGGATCAAGAAGATGACATACTTTTAACTCTTTCCAATACTCCAAAGAATACCATATTGATATGTTCTCTGCGAGTGCCAATTTTCCTTTACCTCTGTTCACATACTCATTATCTGAACCATCACTCAAGATTTCTGATTTTGGATCTACCAGAGGTCCATCTGTCCATTTTTTATACCAATCCATAGGCGTTATAGGTTTTGGACACTAACCTGTTTCAAGCTTTCAATTAAAATGTATCGCTTCTCTTTTAGATCTTAATGGATGATCATCAGGCAAGAATCGTTGAGGTCGAAGATAAATATTTTTGTTGAGATTCTTACTATAGATTGATCTCAACCAATCACCACAATATGGACAAGCTTTATAACCCTTAGTAGATATTCTTGCATCATGGAAAATGATAAAAATATAATTAGATTAAATCATATTTATTTACATGCATATTGAATAAAAAAATTACATCAATACCTGAACAAACACCATATCCTGGAAAATCGTGAATAGTCCAAGCCACAATACCACGAACCGTAATATGTCTTTCATTGATGCTTTTCGATACATCAATGACATTAATACCTCTCCATAACTCTTGAAGATCGTCAATAAGAGGAGCAAGATATATATTCAAATCTTTAACTTGTCTTTTGCCTAGGATTAAAAGTGAAAGCATTAAATGTTCCTTTTTAATGCTAAGATATGGCGGAAGATTGTAGTTTATGACTACCACTAGCCATGGTGACCATTTACTGGATTTCATGGAGCATGGATTAACCCCATCTAATGCAACTCCTAACTTTAGATTCTGTGGATTTTGTGCAAATTCAGGCCATGTAGAATCAGTATGCTGAAAAGCAACACTATCATGAGGAATTCTGATTATTCCCTTAGTACTTTTATGATCATGTCCCCAAGTCAAAAGCTTTGATAATTCGGGGCTTTGAAACATATGTCTAATCCGTGGAGCCAATGGAAAATGTCTCAATACGTTTTTTGGGATTTTACCTTCTTCGCCCTTATATCGAGGAGATTGAATTTGGGACATGTCAAAGAGTCTGCATATTCACCTCTATATAAAATACAATCGTTAAGACATGCATGTATACATTGATAATCTATACCAAGATTGTTGATTATCTTCTTCATTTCATCATGTGAGGTAGGAAGAATATTCTGACTTGGTAAAAACTTTTCAGATAATAACCTGTAAGTTTATCAAAAAAAGATATATTAAAAAAAGTAAATAAATAAATACACACACACACACACACACACACACACATATATATATATATATATATATATATATATATATATATATATATATATATATATATATATATATATATATATATATATATATATATATATATATATATATATATATGCATATAATTTTATATATATGTATGCTTATGTGCATCTTTCAAAATATTCGCAAAAAAATTGATTGTTTTGGGTGGCAGGATACGATTGTTTGTTTTGGAGGATATGAAGTATGTACCTTCATTGAATGATTTGTTGATTCTATCATATGTTCAGTTTGAAAGCATGAGAAGTGGGTTTATAATTGCTATTCAAAGAATTTGGCACTGTTTATAGGCCATACGATGGTGACCTCGATGAATCACATGCACAGAGGTTACTCAAGATAGAGCAACTTGATTATAAGGGACTAGTGCCAGCAGGATTCCTGGGGTATGTAGTAAACCTCTTGCATGTCAATGATGAGCATCTGAACTTTAGGATACAAAGTGGAAATCATGGTGGCTTGAGAGGATCACTTTTATACAACTTGTTCAAAGAACTTCAGGTTTATGACACTGAAGTTATTTGAACAAGCTGTATAAAAGTGATCCTCTCAAGCCACCATGATTTCCACTTTGTATCCTAAAGTTCAGATGCTCATCATTGACATGCAAGAGGTTTACTGCATACCCCAAGAATCCTGCTGGCACTAGTCCATTATAATCAGATTGCTCTATCTTGAGTAACCTCTATGCATGCGATTCATCCAGGTCACCATTGTATGGCATATAAACAGTGCCAAATTCTTTGAATAGCAATTATAAATCCGCTTCTCACACTTTCAACCTGAACATATAATAGAATCGACAAATCATTCAATGAAGGTACATACGTCATATCCTCCAAAACAAACAATTGTATCCTGCCATCCAAACAATCAAAATTTTCGCGAATATTTTGAAAGATGCATTAATAGTTTTAAAAGATGCGCGGACAAAAAGTGTCCATTCAATTCAAGTTCTTGTTCTTACCTTATCTAAAGTAAGAATAGAAACCTGCATGTATATATATATATATATATATATATATATATATATATATATATATATATATATATATATATATATATATATATATATATATATATATATATATATATATATATATATGTATATATATATATATAAATAGATAGAAAATTGAAAATTATACCTTAATAGTGTCGAAACAGATACATTACTCCATCCAAAATGATTTTGAAGGTTGAGAATAAGTAAGCTCGCACTTAGTCATGTCAAACGACTTCCTTCATATACATGCTTTAGACATTCCTCTCGAAGATATTTCTCATTTTTAGAAATATCAATGCTCTCACTGTCATTTTGATACCAGTCCTCAATAAAATCTGCCATGCCATCATCTTCATCATTGTCACACAAATCTTGTACTTGATCGTCTTTTGAATATAGATCTTTCAACTTTGCATATTGCACATGATTAGTTTTGCATCGCCTCCTCATGGAAGCTTTTGATAAATGAGGTCTTACTAGTAATTGTGAATGCTGTGGAGGAATATCATCAACATCATATGTTGGAATCTACACATATAAATAAAATTCATTAGTATTCCATAAATGAATGAAAAGTAAACTTTAAATATAAAATTAAGTATATAACTTATTAAATATGGATAGAAAATTTTTATTCTCTCTAGCTAAAAGGTGCTCTTGGAGGTCTACGCCATCCATAATTCACTAATAGTTCATCACCGGCATGTAATGTAGTAATAGCATTGACAACTATGTTTCTTGATACATCTCTACTCATGTATGGTGATTCATGACTATTTTCACACTCCTCAAATGTGCAATTAGTCCTTGAACTATTATGTAACCCTCGACTACTATTTATTAAACCTGCTATTTTTCCATGTGTGTAACGTCTTCCATCAATATATAATCTTTCATTTTCTGCATGTAAAATCCTTCTACTAGTAAAGGATGCTACGTTCAAGCATATTCCATAAGTACTCATGCTTTGAACATAACGTGAAAGTCGATGCCAATCTCCCCATCCATATATAGGACCACAAAATGACATAAGAGTGACTTCAGAGTCCGGAGGCACATACAAATCCTCTACAATAAAGAGACCACGACCAGCATTAGTAATAGTGGATGGAGCAATCATATAACGATTACCCCAAAAGTTGAAAACCTCTCCAAATAAAGGAAGGGGTCCTTATTCCATCCTCCATATCTTCTTCTATCATATGTTTGTACTAAAGAACGATCATGAGCTGGCAATGGATAATCTCCAGCCGTTTCAGTCTCTAAACCAGGAGGTAGAGGATTTCTATAAACCTCTGCTTGTAATTGATGAACAGCAAGTCCATGACGTGTACGAGGTATATTAACATTATGAGAAAAATTATCATCATCATCATCATCGAGCAAGTATTCCTGTATTTCAACAGTAATTTGATTTTATATATGGTTTTTAAATAAAATAATGACATTATTGTATATAGAAAATACATACCCAAGCATTATCACATTGACTAGGTGATGGTGCACGCTCAAAAGTACCATACTCTGCCTCATGTTCAATACATTCCAATCCTGGTCTTCAATACGTGCCATAACAAGAGTTACACCAACATATAATATGCTCCATAGTAAAATTCATCATAATTCCTATCGGAGGACACATGTGAAGTCGTTGCATGGGTAGGAGGTGGTGGAGTACCCTCTGATTGATCAAAATCTGCACATAATAAGAAACAAAAAAGAAATATAAGTTATGTATCCATCAAATATATTTAAAATTAAATGTTTGATATACTTAGAGTATAAAGTCGTTGCAAGATGAGGAGACGGTGGTGGAGTTCCATCTGATTGATCAGAATCTACAAATAATGCTATTTGATATTAATAATTTGATTATCTACATACACAAAAAATTCACATATACATATTTACACATACACACATATTCACATATACACATTTACACATACACACATATTCACATATACACAACTACACATTATTGTGGGATAAATGCATGTATTTTGTATGAATGAGTGTATATGCATGCATGTGTGTGTACGTATATATGTGGATATGTATATGTGTGTTTATGTTATATGTATGTATATGTGTATATGTATACATATATGTATGCGTATATGTTTGCATGTATATGTGTATGTGGGTATGTGTATGTGTATGTGTGTGTATATATGTGTATGTATTCTGATTTTTTTTTCTGTTTGAGATTAAATTAACAGGAGATATTGTATGGTGGAAAAAAATAAGAGGCGAGCTAACATAACACCTGAGACGTGGCAGTTTTTTCGTAGATAGCTACGTCTTCAGGAGTCATTTACTCAGCAGAAGGTACACAAATTAATAGTTTATATTTATAATTTTTATATATTTTAGTAATTTTTTACATTTAATTTATGTTTTTTTTTTTGAATAAACAGGCTGCTGCAAAGAAGAGAGTGGAGTCGGGCCACACATCGCACCTAGGCCAAATGGGCCATAATGGTTTTGTAGCTACATTTGTAAGTATATGTGTTATTGTGAGTATATTTTTTATTTTAGTTAAGATGCAAGCAACTAATCTTTTTAATTTGTTTCAATGCAGCGGAAGGATTATGGCCGATATCCTACGAAACATGAGATCGAGTATGCTACACATTTTGGATATTGGCATTTGAGCGAGTATATGCAAGATCATCCTGATGCCTTTGTGAGTATTTTTAAATTTTATATAATTATTTTATTTTTATGAATGGTTTAATTGTTTTATTTATTTATATTTGTTATTTGTAATACAGGAGTATTATGGAGAGACAAATATGGATGAGGTGGATAGACAGACACAGGAGGGACGATCTCGATCGTCACAGGGTGATCATGACGATGAGGATGAGGAAGATCAGGATGATCATGATATGGCTGATGATGATGATGATCATGATGATGGTGATTAGGATTTTAGTTGATTATGACATTGGATTATATGTATTTACATTGATATATATATATATATATATATATATATATATATATATATATATATATATATATATATATATATATATATATATATATATATATATATATATATATATATATATATATATTATATCTATATACTTTTCATTTCAGTTATGTTTTGAATTGTATGTATGGTATTAAGTAATGAAGAGTTTTGTTCTATTGATTGTTATTATTGTTTATATCAAGCATGTGTTTTAATACTTTAATTATATAATTCATTCATATGTGTGTACCTAAGTGTATATGTATGTGTGTGTATATGTATGTATGTGCATGTGTATGTGTGTGTATATGTATGTATGTGCATGTGCATGTGTAAGTGTATATGTGTATGAGTATGTGCATGTGCATGTGTATGTGTGTGTATATGTATGTGCATGTATATGTGTAACTCTATGTGTATATGTGTGTATGTGCATGTATATGTGTATATGTAGGTATGTGCATGTGTGTGTGCATGTGTATATGTGTTTTAATACTTTAATTATATAATTCATTCATATGTGTGTACCTAAGTGTATATGTATGTGTGTGTATATGTGTGTATGTGCATGTGTATGTGTGTGTATATGTATGTATGTGCATGTATAAGTGTATATGTGTGTATGAGTATGTGCATGTGCATGTGTATGTGTGTGTATATGTATGTGCATGTATATGTATAACTCTATGTGTATATGTGTGTATGTGCATGTATATGTGTATATGTAGGTATGTGCATGTGTGTGTGCACGTGTATATGTGTTTTAATACTTTAATTATATAATTCATTCATATGTGTGTACCTAAGTGTATATGTATGTGTGTGTATATGTATGTATGTGCATGTGTATGTGTGTGTATATGTATGTATGTGCATGTGCATGTGCATGTGTAAGTGTATATGTGTGTATGAGTATGTGCATGTGCATGTGTAAGTGTATATGTGTGTATGAGTATGTGCATGTGCATGTGCATGTGTATATGTGTGTATATGTATGTGCATGTATATGTGTAACTCTATGTGTATATGTGTGTATGTGCATGTATATGTGTATATGTAGGTATGTTCATGTGTATATGTGTGTGTACATATGTGCATATATATGTGTATATATGTGTATATATGTGTATATATGTGTATAATGTATGTATATGCATGTGTATATGTATTCCACATGCATGTGTATGTGGATGCATTTCCATTTGCATCCATGTACATGCATGTGAATGTGCATGCACGTGGATGTGCATATACATGTATTTGCATATATGTTAATGTGTGTATGTGTATATATATATATATATATATATATATATATATATATATATATATATATATATATATATATATATATATATATATATATATATATATATATATATATATATATATATGCATTGCATGCATGTAAGTCTTTTTATGTGGTTGTAGAAATGTTTGTGCATATGCATGTGTATATGTGTGTATGTCTAAGTGTATGTGCACATGTATCTGTGTGTATATATGTGTGTGTATGTGCATGTGTATATGTGTATATGTGTGAAAGTGCATCTTCATCATGTATAAGTGTATAAGTGCATATCAATAAGTGTGAGTATGCATGTATATATGTGTATATGTGTGAAAGTGCATCTTCATCATGTGCATGTGTATATGTGTGTATATGTATGTGCATGTATATGTGGAACTCTATGTGTATATGTGTGTATGTGCATGTATATGTGTATATGTAGGTATGTTCATGTGTATATGTGTGTGTACATATGTGCATATATATGTGTATATATGTGTATAATGTATGTATATGCATGTGTATATGTATTCCACATGCATGTGTATGTGGATGCATTTCCATTTGCATCCATGTACATGCATGTGAATGTGCATGCACGTGGATGTGCATATACATGTATTTGCATATATGTTAATGTGTGTATGTGTATATATATATATATATATATATATATATATATATATATATATATATATATATATATATATATATATATATATATATATATATATATATATATATATATATATATATATATATATATGCATTGCATGCATGTAAGTCTTTTTATGTGGTTGTAGAAATGTTTGTGCATATGCATGTGTATATGTGTGTATGTCTAAGTGTATGTGCACATGTATCTGTGTGTATATATGTGTGTGTATGTGCATGTGTATATGTGTATATGTGTGAAAGTGCATCTTCATCATGTATAAGTGTATAAGTGCATATCAATAAGTGTGAGTATGCTACCTAATGAAAATAACACAATTCAAATGATATACAAAGAATAAAAATTGTACTTACAATAGTTAGCCATACTTTTTGCTTGGTTAGCTTCTTGAATAACCTGCAATAAAGAGAGAAAGAAGAGAGAGAGAGAGAGAGAGAATTCAAAGAGAGAAAGATGTAGAAAGAGAGAAACAGAGACAAAGGGAGACAATAAGAGAGAGCTTAGACAAAACAACAATTCTGCATATACTTGCTTTAGCTCGTAAGTGCAGTGCAATTGCGAACATTGGAGAGCTCTTCGATCAGATGCGTGAAAATGCCGATCGAAGAGCCTCCAATGTTTTAATTTTTGTCCGTCAACAGACCGTCGTGTAAGCGATGCTATGCATCATCGCATAAGCGACATATTTTTAGCGTCGCTTATGTGATGCCAAAAAGCATCGATTATGTGATGCTATTTAAAACCGTCGTGTTAGCGATGCTCTATGGGAGCGTCGCAGCCCCGTCACGCCACAAGCCGCAAAAAACGTCGTTTGCTTCGTCGTTTAATCGACGGTCCGTGCGTGATGCTAATTACGATGCACGTTGCAATTTGATAGCAACGAAATTATGTCGCTTTAACCGTCGCTATATGCCCGTATTCCTTGTAGTGTATGTATGCACACAAGCATAATTTTTCACTCAGCTTCCTCATTAATCAAGGCAATTACTAGACGCTTATCATGTGTCATGGCTCTTGAATCATTCACTTTGCATATAACATACACACATACATATATGAATGTATATATGCACATTAAACACATTATTTATATGCATACATACAAAATATTGAGGCATAAAAAATGAGAACTATGTCATGTTCTCCTTTGTTTCTATACAAAATAAGCATAGAATCAACAAAAGCATGCAAATTTTGAGTACTTTCTAGTTTCCCAATGCAAACGCAAATGTGCTCCTCCATTTAAGCATGCAAAGGGGTGCATTTAATTTTTAAAATACTTCATTTAATCCCTCTAATAAAAAAAAGAAGGCAAAAATGGTATACTTTAGAGAATTACTCTCCCCATGAGGGTTATTCTTTACACGAAGCATGCCCATATTTCAAGCGCTCAAGTGGGGATGTCAGCAAAAATAATACTTAGCTTATTCTATGCCACAAAATAGATGATAGAAAAAACCCTATAAAACGTATGAAGATTGACGAAGAAAATTGTATACTCATTTCAATAATTATTGTACAATAGAGACAATTTGCAAGAGATTAGTAGACAAATAGCATCACATTTTTATCCCTTTGCATAAAGCAAGCCCACATCAACTCAAAGAAAATGAAAAAGTGTAAAATCAACTTCTCATTAGGTTTAAGAATCAATTTAAAAAATGTTCTAGCTAAATTTACAATAGCAATTGATCATACTCGTGCTCATCTACATGCATGGTATCATCATCTTGAGTTTGTTCATATTGAATTGTGGTTTCCCTGATACTTGAATCCTCCAGCTCAAGCATGTCTCCATGCTCATTTCCTAAAGGTGGCATTGTCTCCCTTGATGAATGTAGGAATCTCTGTGTGTTGCTGATGTGCTTTCTACTCACTTCTTGGTCTTCATATGAACACTCATTCAGCCCATTTATATGTATTAGAATGAAACTTACTTGAGATTCATCCTTCTCAACTACTATGCAGTGCCTGCACATATTCAATGAGCAAGCCTATGTAGTAGCTATAATAAACATATGCATTAGAATTGCTTCCATCATCCTCATATAAACATCCACATAAGATTTTGATTACGTGTCCAAGAGAACAAATCCAATATCCAATCATCATCATTTATGAAGATCTCTATGAGCCTCATGATTAATTTCTATGGCTTAAGGCCAAGTTCAAGTGTCTTTTCCCCAGCCACATATCTTAGCTTCTTTTTGATAGCAGGAAACATGAGAATGTTTGGAAGCCCATTCTCATTACAATGCTCCCTTACACGCTTTTTACTAACCTCACCATAATAACCAACTATCAAGCATTGAGTTGCACTTGCAAAGCAATGGCCTAACATGTGATTAATCTTTGTATTGACATAGCAAGTTAGACACTCAATAATATGACACCTAGACTTAAGAGCTATTGATAGAGAAAAAGACTAATCTCTACTGTGGAAGATAACAATCCTCCATTGAGGGGAGCGTGTAAGCTCCATGAAATCCTTTACCATCTTCATGATCTTTGGATGCTTAAAAGGCTTATCATCATTAAGAGAGCCACTCATTCTAAAGTCATAAGGAGTATCTGCTAAATTTTTTCTTGGGACTATGCTACAAATATTATTTACATCCCACAAAAAATACTACAGTACAAAGTACAAAGGGGGCTGATTGGATTAGAAAATATTTTGAGTCGAGAGGCTTCCACATAAAAAACAATCTCCTTTGCTTTAATCCTTGAATTCCCATGCCTTGCCCTCTATATTTGAGCAAGAAATGCAGCACATCAATCCTCCATGGCCTCACCAAACTTCCTATTCCTTGGAGGCCTATGCAAATGAAATCCCAATCTTAGTTTAATGGTGTTGAACAACAATCATTGATCATACATTATCACTCACATCAATGTCCACCACAAAATCAATGCGCAACATCAACTTTCAAATGCTAGTCAATGTCTAATAGTAGTCTTTCACCAAAAATGCGATGTAAGGCATCACATTTGTGGTTCTATAATGGTGTCAATCAAGTGTTGGAATATTCAACACAAATTATGAACATTACAACATCTACTTATCAGAACTAAAGGTCTTACCCAATCTATGAATAGAATGAAATATTTCGATAGTGCCTTGTAATAGGAGGTTGTTGAATACTTTGCATGGACCTCCCATGAGAAGCACCCAAGTCTCCTCATCATGACATCTTGTATCTTCATATACACTTTATGACTACAATAAAAGCAAACATTATCCAAATGGGACTCCAATATATAATGTATAAACATGGGAGTGAGAATACCTACTTGTATAGTCTTAACATTTCATCGAGTCTTAGTTCCTTTGAAATAACCCATGAGAGGGTAGTCAACAATAAGTTTCTCATCCTTTATACCCTGCAGGGCCCTCTAGGGTTTAAGATTCATGTCCTCTACACCTCTTCAATGTACAAGTCACCCCTCTTGATCTTGCTCTTCACATCCACTTGGGGGTCAATTTATGCTTTTCTTTGTTTCTAAGGAGTCTAAGGATATTTAGACTATTTATGTTGCATACATATGGACTCATTAGGCCTTAGAGGGATTCCAAGAGTATGCCCAAGGCAAGGACTACTATTAATGGGTGTCAATTCTATATAGGAAGCACAAAGACTAGTTGTCTACTTTTTGAACATCTAGTATTGCAAACACCCAACACACTCCACCTTATTATTTGGAATCAAAAATTCGGATTCCCTAGTTTATAGCTCCTTACTATATCATTGAGGACAATGATCTTTAGAAGGGGGAGAGAGTGTTATATTCCAGATATATACATGCCTAGAGAAATGAGAAGTTCCTCACTCGGGGGATAGCCAAGGCCAAAAGCCAGAGAGTTCATATGAGGTACCTACTCGTGATGGCCAGATGAGTAGAGGGACTTTAGAGAGAACTCTAGTTGGTGACTAGGTGAGGGCTATAAATAGTTTGAGAGGTGACTCCGAGGTATGCCACTCTCTACTTCTCACATTTGATATTAGAGGTCACGGCCAAGGTCAAATGTGGCTCATGACCTACTAGTTAGGAGTATGGTGGGCTAACCCTGTGCCCCAAAATCCATGGTTGAGGATTACTTCCTAATGCTCCCTCTTAGGGTGTGGTTCGACCATCTCTTGCCTGTCATATCTTGAGTCTAACACTCTCTTCCCCTTATAGATATCATTATCCACAATGGTCAATCCTTGATCTCCCCTTGAATGGATGTCCTCACCCTTGCATAGTCTCTTGAACCTTCTTATTCTCAACCTTGGTCTCTTGAACCTTGCTTTTCCACTTCTTGGCCACTTGCCTTGCTCTTAGCCTCCGTGTCTTGAGCCTTGCCTTTTTGCTTCTTGGCCACTTGTCTACAGACGTGCCTTGCTCTTAACCTTGGTATATTGAACCTTGCATTTCCTCTTCTTGGTTGCTAGCCTATGGACCTACCTGGCTCTCATCATTGGTCTCTTGAACCTCGTTCTCACCCATCCAATGTATCTTGGATCCTCAATCTAATGCCTCCATTGGAAAGTTGGTTCCAAAAGATTTCCAATGGTATCTTACATATCTAAATCTGACCTATAGATTGGGAGATACACTAATGTTTGTTGGGCTCATCTTTGAAAGTGATGCACATGCGTTCCATCCACCTTGTTCAAGACTACTTCCTAGGCTCTAATACCAATTGTGGGAATTGAACTCATGATCTATGGGCTAGGAGTATGATGGGTTAACCATGTCCCAAAAGCCATGGTTGAGGATTACTTCCTAATCCTCCATCTTAGGGTGTGTTCAATCATCTCCTACCTCTTACTCGTGAAGATTTTGATCTTTTTGGCTCTTTTGGATAAAACACTAGTGAAAATAATTTTATTGCATTGAGGAAAAAATGTCTCAAAATATATCATTAATATAATCAATCAATTTTTGGAAAAAAGTTTTTTCTAATTTCTTACAACTTTCTATATCACGTGCTTCAAAATCTAATGAAAGACTTGATTTTTCCTTTCTTGGAATATGCACAGACGATGAAATTGCTTAAAAACAATGTACCTTGAGCAAAAATGTCTCCAAAGAACTTATGTTGAAGAGAAGACAAAGCAAAATTTACACACACACTAACATATGCCAACACCTTCTTCCTGTTAAATACTTCAAATCATCTTTAGAGCCTACTTTTTAATTATGTCAAGCATTGTGTCTAAACTAGTCAAAGCTAGTAGAAAACTCTAAAAAGAGCTAGAGAACTCATTTTAGAGGCTAGAATTTTGGGAGAACTTTATAAGAGGATTTTTGTTTTGTATTGTGAGCTCTTGAATAGAAGTACTTTCTTCCATTGCTCATTTTTCTTTATCTCTACCTTGTGTGTGTGAATCTTGTGTGCTTCTCACCTCCACCTTCATTCACATCATTCACTCATGATCGTCATATTATCCTCCCATCTCCACATGTTTACAATTAGAAGGTGAAGCTCCTAGAGGTGGTACTCATACTTGTCTAGAGTGACACCAAATTTGGCACCATTTTTGGGGATCCTGCTTGAGGAAGAGTGTGTGATGGTAAGAGTGTTGAGTTGATGTTGTAAGGTATTTTTTAGTGCTTTTGTTAATTTATTCACAACTTTCTTTATAATCTTCATCTCCATCACCTTCTTCCACCATAGCCACTCACCTCTACCTCCACCAAAAACTTTCAGTTGGGAGCATATCTACCCCTTCCCCCTGATTACCCTCATTTGCACTTGGGAGAGAGCAAAGGGAGTGTGTGCATGTAATGTGTTTTTTCTTGTTTTAGTGGTTTCCTATAGGTACAAATTCATCTTTAGCTCCAAGCACCTACTGAGGTATGACATCATCGTTCTCAAAATCTGTGTCAATCACCTTAGTCTGTCACAACAGATCAAGAAAGTTGTCATTTGGTGTGTGCACCTTTGCCACAACAAACAGCTCCCTAGTGCCATCCATGCACCATAGATGCATCATAAAGCTTGCATGTTTTTTAGTTTTTCATGAAATGCCAAAAAAGCATCCCATCTACCATTATAGACCCCCTCTATCATGATAGAACAACTCTATTGCGATGGACACCTGTCTATCGCGATAGAACAACCCCCAATCGACACCATCTAATGTGATAGACCCCTCGTCTCTTGCAATAGATCATTCTATCATGACAGAAACCTATCTATCGTGACATACTGAAAACCTCGGTAGACCATCCTATGTCATGATAACACATGTCTATCATGACGAGGATTGCAACATATCCCCCCTCTATCACAATAGACTAGAATGTGAAATTGAAACTTCAACAAGGCCTCTCTATCGGATATGCACTCGTCTATCACGATAGATCCCCTTCTATCCCGATGGACCACTCTATTGCAATAGAATACTCTATTGTGATAGAACCCCCTCTTTTGTGATAAACCCACATGATAAACCCTCTCTATCACGATAGAGACCCTCTATGGTGACAAAGCACCCTATCACAACATATCCCCTCTCTCACGACATACCAGAGTTGGGATGAAATGTGGATAGAAAACCATGAAGATTCCTCATTTCTCTCTATATCAATTTGATATGTTATTGATGTTGTTATGATTGAGTACCAGTAGGAAGACGAGAAACTTGAAACATCAAGTTAATAGTTTGCATATATGTGATGCCGGAATGGTTGCGAATGAATGAGTGTTGAGAAAACCCAACTATGCGAATGAGTATGAAAACCCTAAGGGTGAAACCCTGAATATCTATATGCTTGTGTTTTTCTGTGTAACTCCTATGTTTAAGTGTATGTATGAACCCTCTATGTGTGTAGAAACCCTAAATGTGAACCTTAAAACCCTATGTGTTTATGCACCCCATATGTGTGTGTGGAAAGGCCAATTGTGGAGACCCTATAGCCCATATGTATGTGTAAACCCCTATGTGTGAAACCTAAATGTGTGTGCACCCCGTGTGTGTGTGTCTAAACCCTAAATGTATGTCCACCCCATGTTTGTGTGTGATAGCCACGTGTGTGTAAACCCTAAATGTGTGCGTGCCCCATGTGTGTGTAAAACCCAAATTTATGTGCACCCATGTTTATGTGTGTCACCTATGTGTGTGTAAACTCTAAATGTATGTGCACCCATGTTTGTGTGTGACACCCAAGTGTGTGTAAACCCTAAATGTGTGTGCACCCCATGTTTCTATGAACCATAAATGTATATGCACCCATGTTTGTGTGTGACACCCATATGTGTGTGTTTAAACCCTATATGTATGTACACCTATGTTTATGTGTGACACCCATATGTATGTGAACCCTAAAACCCTAATGCATGTAAACCCTAAATGTATGTGCATCCATGTTTGTGTGTGTGACATCCAAGTGTGTGTAAACCCAAAATGTATGTGCACCCATGTATGTACACCCTTGTGCACCCATGTGTAATACCCATTTGTGTGTGTGTGTGTAAACCCGAAATGTATGTGCACCCATGTACGTGCACCCATGTGTAACACCCGTGTGTGTGTGTGTGTGTGGGTGTGTGTGTAAACCCAAAATGTATATACATCCATATTTGTGCGTGACACCCATGTGTGTATGTAAACCCTAAATGTAAACACTAAAGGTATGTGCACCCAAGTGTGTTGAAAACCTAAATTTAAACCCTAAATGTATGCATGTAACACCCAAGTGTGTGCAAAACCTAAATTTAAACCCTAAATGTGTGTGCACCCCATGTGTGTGTAAACCCTAAATGTATGTGCACCTCATAGTTGTGTGTGACACCTAAATGTGTGTAAAGCCTAAATGTGTGTGCACCCCATGTGTGTCTAAACCCTAAATGTATGTACACCCATGTTTGTCTGTGACACTCATGTGTGTGTATAAACCCTAAATGTATGTGCACCCATGTTTGTGTGTGACACCTAGGTGTGTGTAAACCCTAAATGTGTGTGCACCCCATGCGTGTGTGTAAACCCTAAAATAATGTGCACCCATTTGTGTGTATGTAAACCCTATATGTATGAGCACCCATGTTTGTGTGTGACACCCATGTCTGTGTGTGACACCCATGTCTGTGTGTCTGTAAGCCCAAAATCCAACCCTAATTGTATGTGCACCCATGTTTCTTTGGGACACCCATGATTGTGTGTGTAAAACCTAAATGTATGTGCACCCCATGTTTGTGTGTGACACCCATCTGTGTGAACCCTAAAGACCTAATGTGTGAAACGTTTATGTGCATGAAGAATCTATGTGTTATACCCTATGTATGTCCACCCCATTTGTGTATGCGCTTGTGCATGATATACTATATGTATGTAAACCTCTATGTGTGTGTAATCCTTGTGTGTATGTGTGTGAGTGGATGTGAGAGTGCGTTTAAAGTATCCTTTTAAAGTATGCTTACTTATGTGTGCTTGTACGTAAAATATAAAGTATCCTTTTGAAATTTAATCCAAAAAAATAAAAGAAAAGTGAAAAAACTAAAATAAAAAGAAAAAGAAATAAATTAACTATCCAATTTATTGAAATAGAAAGGATCCTATCTATCTATGTGTAGATGTACGTGCAGATTGGGGATGATTTTACCAAATAAGAATGTTGATGTGAATGCGTGCATATGGCTGTGTATATGTATGAGTATTAATGTATATGGAATTTTTACGATTCTTCAATTTTACAAGTATGATGAAGTTGGAGAGAGAGAGAGAGAGAGAGAGAGAGAGAGATTAATGACAGACGGAGGTTTTGATAGTTGACAATAGACGGATGTGGGGTCGCATATATATATATATATATATATATATATATATATATATATATATATATATATATATATATATATATATATAAAGAGAGAGAGAGAGGAACCTAGCAACAAATAAAGGGAAAATTTGACCATAGAGAAGAAGAGGGAGAGAGAGAGAGAGAGAGATGGATAGAGAGAGAGGCATAGAGAGAGATAGAGAGAGATAGAGAGATAGAGAGAGAAGGATGAATGAACATGGTAGTGATAGGTTTTCTAAAGATGATAGCAGAGGGTAGCGATAGGTTCTCTAGATCAGCACATACTTTAATCTGGTTCTTTCATAGAGTAAAGTTTGTCCCATCAAATTTTCATATTTTAAAATGGTCTTTGCCCTACAAGTTATAAATCCTCTATGGAACAATGAAACTAGACCATGATCCATGATATGTGCTTCAGACCTATGATGCCATGATGACAGAGAAATGACTAGAATAGTTACGGAGCTAGAGGATTGCAAACATGAATAAGGCTTAAAAAAAGACCAAGTGTCCAATTCTAAGAGAATTTAGGTAGGTTCTCCCAAACGAAAATGGATCAATGAACAGCAATGACACACCAAAGAGATTATGTGAGAATGTAGGTGCTCACACCAATAAGTGTCTCAAGGAGTAAATTCAACCACTATATAGTTGAAAATTCAAAGTTTGGGAAAATTTTGTAGGAGTTTCTTCTGAAAAATGAGCATATGATCAATGTAGAAAACTCATAAAATTATGAGTATTGAAATGTAAACCTGCATAATGAATCATTAACTCCACTACATATAACCACTTAACTGAAAGAAGGTGACTAGGCTTATCGAGCACCTATGAACAATTAGCATACATCCCCTATCATGAGACAATGTAAGTCTTCCACTTGCATCAATGAAGAGACCCTAACATCTGGGTGTCTCCCAATAAGGAAAACCTCACCATGACCCTCTTTATCAATGCCAAAGGCTTTATGCAAAAATGTAAATGCTATACCAATGACCACATGGAGGTACATATGTGGTACCCACAAAGCGTGCACCATGTGCATGTGCTCAAAATATGCAATAAAATCATCCATGCGGGCATTGTAACTCAAATGTATACCAACCATCATCAGTAAATCGACCTCCAATGACTGTTTTAGGCTGCTATTCTTCTTCAAAAGACTATTTCCACTAGGATTTGTATTAGTTCCTCGGGTTCAAGAATATATGGTGGAGATGATGGTAGTTCTAATGAGAGTTTGGAAGCTAACTCATATTTCAATTCTGCTACTTGGTAGCGAAGAACTTCAAATTCTATAAGTGCCACGTAAGGGATGATGGATGTCGATGTTGATGGATCTCAGAGATGGGTGTATGGATGGCTACATGTGTATTCTGAAGTGTGGAAAATTCCTTCAATAATTTATCATGAGCCTCCAAGAGGTTTGTATAGTCTTCTTGAATAATTTTTATGCTCTTAGTGCCACTTCCTGAAAGTGAGATGGGCTAACTAGGCCACCTGGTGTATCGAGAGTAGCTTTGAAATTTTCTTTGTTTTGCTCTTGTTACCATTGGCTTTCTTCTATAGTTGTAGAAAGGTGTCTACATAGGAGTCCCATGTTTCTAATGGGTTGAGCATTTTGTTCCATCTAGGCACGAATTTTCTCCTCCGTTTCTTCAATAACCTGCTTGGTATGTGCCTCTTATTGCAGCTTCAGGGCAGTATGTGCTTCCTACAATAGTCTATCATGTATTTAGGGAGGCATTTTTTATCATAGGTGAGTCAAGCTACAATTACAAGCTAAGTGAATGCTTTGCAATTGTGTGTTCTTTTATGCTAAGCTAGCATATTCTTCACATATCTCTTTCATGCACGTAAACATTTGATGAATGGCCGTATCTACACAAATGAACTATATACATGATTTACACGTATGGATGTAGGTTGATCAAAGGGTGATGCATAGGGAATGGGATGGGGGATGGGAAGTGTGGATGGGAATATGACCACACTAGTGAGTGGTGGTGAAGTTCTTGGTGAGGGTGAAGCACCCACCCACCCACCTCTGGCTTTCTCCAAGTCTTATGACGAAGGCATATACCTTGACATACCTTTTTATCCAAGTCACCAAAGTCACTATTGGCATCATTGACTACATGGGAGGAAGGACTTCAACAATCAAGGAAGACAAAGTACCTGCACTTCCCAAGAGGTCACCCATTCTAGTAGTGTCACCCCCCAAGATAGCTTAATAGTAGGTTTCCCTACCACTAAGCCCTAGTTTCTTGGTGATTCTAGGAGTGAAGATACTTAAAGTTAACATTAACCCAAAGCCTTCAAAGTTTCTTATTGCACTTTTTGCATATTTTTTGACAGAATATTTGGGTACAAAAATTGGGGGAAATAGAAGTTGATTTGCAGTTTTGGGACACCTTTGACTATACATGTGGAAATATTGGTCCAACAATCCATTTTGGAGCTAGGTGCACTTGAGATTGTGTATCATTGGTAGTTTACATTCAACTTTGAATAGAGGAATTAGGTTGCACACATTCAACATAGTTGGACGCACACATTCAACATGGGTGGAAGCACAACTCCAAGCAATGGAACTTATTGAGGAGTCTTTTCTAAAGTCAGCTTATTTCTAGGATCTTGTGCCTCATTGATATCCATCCATTAATGAAATATAGTACATTTGATATTTTATGATAATGGGCAAATACAATGCTGAAGTTCAACACATCACACGAAATATCCCCACATATGCTAGCAATTTGCACCTAAAGAACTACCTTCCAAGGCACCCCACGACACAATTTTTCAACCCAATGAGTGAGTGCAAATGCTTCAAGAATACCCTAAGATGATACACACAAGGATGAAGGGCCCATTCCATATTTTTTATATTATGTGCTATGATCCCCTCCAAAGAAGAAGAACTTAGCCAAATTTTAACCATTAAACTAAAGCCAAGATTGGATCCATTACCCTTATCCGACACTGCCACAAGGGCCACCTATCATTGCCTACATGATGGATGTAATTTGTCATTGGTTACCATGGTTACAAAGAATGGCATGTATTGTGACACATCTGCAAAGAAATATTTTTTACTTGATGCAGACAATATTCAAAGTTTTTTGTAAATTCAAGGCACGTCAAGTCTCAATGCCAGGATTTGAACATGGTAGCCTTGATCTTCTATATGGGATGAGCACAATGCCATCAATCAAGGTCTACTACATGTAGCACTACGGAGTGAAGTACGATTTGAACATGGTAGCCTTGATCTTCTATATGGGATGAGCACAATGCCATCAATCAAGGTCTACTACATGTAGCACTACGGAGTGAAGTACTTGCCCACCTGTTATATGAATTATTTTGTAGAGATGTTCACAATAAGGTTTTGGGAGTAGTACTTTGAAATGTTTATATCAAGCCCAACACATTTACTACAATTATTCACCTGCGAGACCCTACAATACTCCTTACACTACTGCTACTAGCAACTTCACACACCCACTGTGGTTGATTGGCCAACACTCAAAGGAATCTGGGTAAGTGAACAATCCCTAGAACTTGAGCTCTTACAAAACTACATAGGCCACTCCCTTCAACAAGAGTTTGACAAGGATGCAAAACACAAGAGGGAGGGGAGTGTTGGTGCACAAGGCCAGGGTCATGCTAGACGAAGCAAACATAGAAGTCGTGGGATTATGTGAATGAAGTCAATAATGGCATGTGTGGAGATAAGTGGTATTGATATATATGTTTTCAAACATGAATAAGTTTTCAAACTCCAAACGTTCAAACAATGATTCTTATCACTGCATTTGTAAATACAAAAACCCAATTTTGTAATTCAATGCTCCATATTGGTGCAATTGAAGAAGTCCTTGAGCTTGAGAAGCTTAGGTAGAACCCATATAAAAATTTTCATGATTTTTGGAGCTTCTTAGATACCTCAAATTAGTTTCAAATGTATTTTTTGACTATGCTGGACATTGTGTTTGAAACTAGCCAAAGCTAGTATAAAACTATTAAAAGAGCTAGAGAACTCATTTCTGAGGTTAGAATTTTGGGAGAACCTTGAAAGAGGAAGTTTGTTTTGTATTGTGAGCTCTTGAATAGAAGTACTTCCTTCAATTTCTCATTTTTCTTTGTCTCTACATTGTATATCTGTGTATGTGTGCATGCATCTTGTGTGCTTCTCACCTTCATCTTCACTTTCATTCACATCATTCACATCTTGTGTGCATTTTGTATGTGTGTATATGTGTACATCTCCTCAATTCTAGTTATCTTTATATCCCATCCTTAGATCTCTTCTCTTCACTAATGATCTAGGTTTTGATTGACTCTTGATGCATCCTAGTTCTTATCCTTAGATCTCTTATTTCAACAATTGAATTTTTTTAATATAAAGGAATTTCGGCATTCGCCTACTCTCTCGGACTTGAATTAAATAAAGAAAAGTACAAGAGAAGGGAACTAGTGCCCATGGGACCCCCCAAATCCCACAAAGTAGGGGAAGCTTTTACAGAGCTTAGATGGCATTACAAAGAAGGTTAATCACCCTCTCATCACGTTGTTCCTCCTTGGCAAAAGGATTGTCAACTATTTCAACGATTGATTGCTAAACTCGGGTATCCAGTAATTACTCTATTCTTCATTTTCATTGTAAGTATATGAGGTGATCCATGCAAGTTAACCTTCTTCATTGGTCTCTGATATTGAGGTGCTAATATTCTTCGTAAATGACTTGTATTAAAGTTCTAGGTTTACTAGATCTTCAACACATATTCTTTCATACTTAACCGATTTTAATGCAAAGTTTCTTACACAAATATAGATGAATGCTTCTGACCTCCATCATAATTCTCAAGGCACTCACGGATTCTTTTCAGATGGAAAATTCATAGGTATAACTACATTGTTGTGGTCTTCACGATAGTGATGTATTGAGCATATGTAACACTCCTCAATGTACAACCAAAATTATATAAAGTTTTTGACATTGTGTTGAGTGTTTATAAATGTCCATGAAGATGGTAGATTACTATTTCAACAGATAAATTGCTACCTTATTCTTTCAGAAAAATCGTCAAATATTTGTGGTTTACAAATAACTAGTTATGATCACCATTGAAAAATGTTAATTCTATGTACATGTGATTATTTCCAAACCCATATATAACTATGCCATTTCTTTGTTCACCGATATCAAACCTTGAGTTTTTACTTCATCCTTTAATTAAATTTTTAGAAATACTTCATGTTTCCACATCATCCTTTGATTAAATTCGTAGAAATACCTTGTAAAAGACTTAATGTTTTCTATTTATTTTACATTTCTTCACAAATCTTGTTCCTTTCATTGTACAAATGAAGTAATAAAACTTTGCACATACCAAAATCTAAGCCTCACCCTAAAAATCATAGACTCACATCTTCCTAATTATAATAATAACTAATAATCCACGCGAAATAAGAGGCTATTCCCAAGATGTTTGTATCATGATTTCTAAACAACTTAAATTGTATTAAATTTATGCAACATATTTCTCTCTCCTCGCTTTCTTGTGTGTTGTGCCCATTTGGGATTTTTCCTTTTGTCCTCTTTGAAAGCATCTTAGATCTCCCATCAAAGGTCTCCTAAAATATCTTCTCTCGACATGAATTCCAGAACCCAAATGGTGGAGGAAGAGGATGTTACCTATACTCAATACTTCACTCTCAAGTGACCACAAATGATCCATGGTGCTCTAAGTTGTAAGGCCCCATTGTAAGGAGATATCATTGTGAGAGCTTGGACATTTGTGGAACGCTAACTTCCAAGTTAGATGAGATCTCTATGTGAGCATTAATGGTAATAGATGATCTTTGTGAGCCTAGCCATTAGGTTAGATAGGCCATAAAGATCTAGGCCATTGGGATGCCATTCAAGGAGAAAATAAAGGCCTTGTGGTGTTGCACAATTTCTTCATAGAATCTTAATGGGGAGAGTGTAGAAGGGGGCTTGCCCCCTTCTACATGGTCTGGAAGGGCATATCCCCTTGCCTATAGGGATGAGATGGTAGGACTTCTAGTCATGGAGATATTGTTAGATTGTATATTATGTCGACCATTTTGTACCTCCCAACTATGTTTATCTATATGGATTCCCATTATAAAAGCTATATAAGCATGGTCATGTATAGATCTACATAGCATTACTCACTAGTAAACCCTTCATCTAGAGTCTATCTAGATCTCAATCTAAGATTCATATTGAGAGCACATAGGTGCACATCACCATCTTTGCAACCACATTGCTCTTAGAAATTTAGGAATTTGAGTTCTCTATCTCTCATTTTGTGTCTCTATTCGTCTTCATTTTTTCTCAACTCCGTCTATTGGTTTATTCTATTATGCTATTATTTATTACGTGGTACCAAAGCTCATGAGGCTTGAGTGGTGTAGAAGCCAAGACACAGAGGTTGTAGAGGATTCAATGACAAAAAAGAGAAGATTTCAAGCAATGCATCATCATCTACGATTGGGAATCAAGGTGGTTCATCAACAAGATTAGGTGGAGCACAAGTAGGAGTAGCAATGATACTCTTAATCCCAACATTGTGAATACAACCACCATACTTTGTCGTGCAAGGTTATCTTGATGGTACAAATCAAACTGTGCAAATTTAAGGTCACTTCTATCCTTGATGCATATGACCTTCTAGAATCTGTTGGGAATAATCATGAGTCCCAAGAAACACCTAATTTAAATAATCCTACTTGAATGATTCCTCCTAATAATGATCTTCTAGGTGATTTGAAATGTAGAAACATAGATTCCCTCTATGATCTAGTTACAAGTATTACTGATAGAGTTCTAACTCTTATTCAACATACTACCAAGGCTTGTAAAGCATGAAACATATTGAGAAGTCAACATTAGGAAAAAAGGTGAACCCTGAATAACTTGAATTGGTCCTCTGTTGTTGATGACGCACTAACATCTTCAACGAATGACCTACATAACAAGAAAAGAAAAAAAAATAATAATAAAATTAAAAAAAATAAATTAAAAAAAAAAAAAATTAAAAAAAAAAAAAAATATATATATATATATATATATATAAGCCTTCCAAAAAGAGAAACAAATACAAGCCAAACCTTATCGCAAAAACTCATCGTTTGCGTGCTCCACCACCAATTGAAAGAGAGTCAAAGGATGTTAATGATCGTCTCCTACATCACATCCCAAGTGGAGTCTCTCTCAAGTGTTGGACAATGTTTTTTAATTTCTCAATTTTTCTCTCCTTTTCTTCCATATGCTTTTCAAGCTCTTCAAGCTTTTCTTGTAAAGATATGATTGTGCTTTCAAAAGTGACCAACCTTGTATGATTTAGTTGATATTGTTGAATCCAGTACTTAGTAATGATAGTTGAATGTGTAGATAATCGTTGACAATAACCTAAGAGCCCAACTTTACCGGCACCGATGAACTGAAGTAAAGTTGAGAGGTTATGGAATGTTGGATGGTAAGAAGACATTGGATCAGGAGGGTATAATGAACCATGAGTCCAAAGATCAGTATTCTTTTCTCCAGCTTCACGATGCTCATTTTGAGAGTTCACATCATTGTTGCACTGTGTATTTGGAGCAAACTCTCTGGGCACACAAACATGGATACTTGTTGATGCTGGGGCATGAGGACGTCCTAATGTGAGGTTTGTAATAGGTGTCAACACCATCTTTTCCAACAATTAAACAATACTGAGAAAGAGACCAGAAATTTGTTTGGAAGAGATGCTAGAGCATGATTTTCTCAGGAAAATTTTGTTTTCTTGGATGTGGATGGGTCACAGTGTGTTTTTCCACTGAGAATAGCCAAAAATGATGAAATTTTGAAAAAGTCATTTTTTGGGTGAAGAGTAGTTACATATTTGATGATGTGGCACTCTACTTTTGGAGGGATTTTAAAAATATTACTTTTTCAAAAGGAAATTAAAAAATAAAGTAAAAAAAAGTCACTTCTGACATATATATTAAAAAGTGAGCCCTTTCAAGTAAATAAACACTGAAATTGAGACTTTGAAAAAAAATCATTTTTTTATTCCCATACATGCTCGAGTTTGATGATGTGGAAAGTAGATTCCCTTTCTCTCTCTCTAATAGAAGAGAGAGAGGAGCCTAGTAAGCCTTAAAAAAAGCCTACTCCAGCCTACTAAAAAGTGCCCTATTAAATGCACTTTGTCCCCTTAGACAACAACAGAATTAGGCTTAATCCCTAAAAATTAGGGATCTTTACAAGGTCCATGCAGGGTTCACCTTGTTTCCTAATGATATGAAACTTGTAATCAGACACAGATTCAGGAGAATCATCTAGTAGTAGAAAGGTTTGCTAATGGGGAGAGTACAAAGGTATTTATCACTCTTATTAACAATCGACAAGATCCAATAGTGGGAGCAGGTGTACAAAAGACAAGCAAGGATCTAGCTCAACCTTGTCATGAAATCTCTCCACCAAAGTTTGATGGTTTGGTAACTACTCGTAATACTCAAATTAGAGCTCATCCTCTAGCTTTTGAAGAATCACTACCTTACTCATGGAGGATGATTTGCAACTCAAGGAAAGGAGTGGTGGTGACAAAGGAGATGATGAATTCACAACAAATGCCAAAGGAGGCAAAGCAATCTCTTCAAAAGATGGAGACAAAAGAACAACAACAAAAAGAAGAGAAGAATGTCTCTTCAAAAGATGGCAAGGGCAAGGAGCCTATCAATACTCCAGTAACAAAGCTTGAGTTATTTGTTAAGATAGAGGATATGCTCCTTGGCAATAGATTTAGGAACATATGAATCATGGGTGTTGGATAGTGGTGCCTCTTGTCACACGACGAGAAAAAAAGAACTTTATAGTTCCCTACAACCTCTAAAGGAACACATCATAGTAAAGGTAGGCAATAATGCAAGATGTCTTGTAGAGGCCGAAGGTATGGTTTCTTTCATTATTTCTAATGGTCATATCAAAAAGCTTTCAAATTTCTTGTATGTTCCTCAAATTAAATGAGATCTACTTTTAGTAACTTCTATAATTGATCAAGGTCATGAAGTATCTTTTACTAAGAGAAGAGATAATATTATGGATCGTAACAACAACATTTTTGGGACTGGCATAAGGAGGAACACCCTATATGTGTTGTCTGCTCTTATAGCCAATACAACTATGGGAACAAGAAAGCTACGGAATGAGAGATTCGGCCATATAAGATACATTGTACTAAAGGAGATGCATCACAGGGATATTGTTGCACACCTAGCATCGATTGTATAAAGAAAGGAACCATGTGAAACTTGCATGATGGTCAATCAATAGAGGAAGGTGTTTCTACAAGAAAGCAAGAGCAGAGTGAGCTATCCTCTAGAGTTTGTGCATGATGACTTGTGTAGAGAAACACCTACAAAAGGCTTAGGTAGATCTTTCTATTTCATGTTACTTGTGGACGACTATATCAAGAAGATATGGGTGTACTTCCTTTGCAGTAAGGATCAAGTGTTTGCTAAGTTTGAAGAATGGATTCAACTTTCTAAAACCAAAATAAGGATGAAGGTGAAGAAATTTGGGACAGATAGTGTTGGTGAGATTACATCAACAAAGTTTGAAGATTTTCCATGAGAAAAGTAATCAAGCATCAACTCACATTGTCACCTATCCCTCAACAAAATCGTGCTACAAAATGTCACAATTGAACCATCATGGAGATAGCAAGGTGCATGTTGAAGAGAACGGGTTTTCCAAATCAATTTTGAGTAGAGGTTGTCAACACTACCATCTACACCTTGAAGCAAAGTTACACTCAGACACTTGATGAAAAGACTCCACAAGAGGCCTACACTAGTAAAAGCCATCTGTTTCTCATTTCAAAGTATTTTGAAGTGAACTTTATGTCTAGATAGTGAGAGAAATAAGCTTCAAAAAAAAAAGCATCAAATTTATTTTCTTAGGCTACAATACGGATAACAAGACTCATAAGTTTTATGACCTTGAAGCTCAAAAGATCATGGCAATTCGTGATGTGGTGTTTAAGGAGGAGTAGCCACATCTAGTGGAGGAGGAAAACATGGCTTCCATTTTATTATCAAGTGAAGGGCCAATCCACTATGAACTTGGCCCAAGAGTTATCCCTCCTACACAAGAAAAGGAAGTATCATCTTCATATGATGAGTATGAAAGTCACTAACCTTTTGTCTCCCAAGCAAAAAATCCATTGCCACATTGGGTGAGGTAGCTCTATGGTTCTACAAACCAGATCCTACAATCGTGCGAATAGGTTGCACATGGACCAAGTCTATCATAAAGAATAGAGGATTAGAGATGGACGAACACCCATATTGTAAATAGAGCCCTGATGGTTAAACTCATTAAAGAATAGGAAAAGGAAGGAACCAATGTGGAAGAGGAGCTCCATGATTGGTATTGGAGGGCTACCATGAATAAAAAGTGTGGCTCTCATGAAGAACGGAACTTGGGAGCCAGAGGATCAACCACCTAAGTGCAGAGTCATTAGCACCAAGTGGGTCTAGAATCTGAAGTACAAGGATGATGGTAATTTGGAAAACTACAATGTGGGAATTTGATGCACATGGCTACTCACAAGTTGAAGGTATTGACTTTCATGAATCATTTTTCTTGAATACAAGGATGAATACTATCTAAGTAGTATTAGTCATGGCTGCCCATAAAGGATGGCCAATCTCTCACATGGATGTGAAATCAACGTTCTTGAATGGAGACCCCAAGAAGGAGGTATATGTGTTTGAGCTGTTACTGTTAGTGTCCATGTGAAAGGCCAAATGGCCATCAAACAATTATTTGTATATGTTCCTTAATAAAACATATAGTGGCATGGTCAGCCATAGACTATAAGTTCAACTGCATTTGTAACACATAAGGAGTCTATGTTCATGCTCCCTACATAGTGTGTTTTTTTCATATTCTACAGCCCGTATGTGGAGTGCCATGTGCGGCACTTGGAGCTCGATTTTCTACTCTAAGGATATCATCCTGGAGCTCTTAAGAAGGAAAGTGCATTGCGGTGCATTAGCATCAAAATACTTGACTAGTATCAGAGCTTTTCGATGCAAAAGATTTGTTCCTTTTGTGCGAGCGAAGCAAGCACCCACCCACCCACCCAAGGCTTTCTCCAAGGCTTACAACTAAGGCAACAAGAAAGGCATAGACCTTGGCATACCTTGTCATACAAGTCATTGAAATCACCCTTGGCACTATTGGCTGCACATGAGGGAGCACCTCAATGATCAAGGAAGACAGAGGTTCTTGATACTCCTAGGAGGTCACCCATCCTAGTACTATTCCCCCCAGAGCTCCCTTAACTCTAGCAATCTCCTGCCACTAAGCTACACTCTTGTGGTGCTTGAAGAAGGGGAAAGACTCGGGTTGACATTAGCTTTAACAAGTTTTGGGCCCTCAAAGCTTCATTCTTTGCTTTCAAAGCTTGTTTTTAAAGCATTTTGGGGGTTATTTTTGGAGTCATTTTGGAGTATTTTTTTGCACATTTCTCTTCACAGAGGTGCAAGAACATCAAGAAGTAGGTTCTTTGTACCTCTCTGACAATGGAAGTTCAATTTTTGGGGTTTTGTTTTCAGCCACACTAGTTAATGTATAGTTTTCTTGAAAGGTTTTAGTTGTGGTGGGAGCACACATCACAAGTCTATGTAGGTTTTTTGAGCCTAAAGAACATAGTTGACAAAAACTTGGAGGTGTTGTTGGCCAGTGTTTGGGCAATGAATTCAGCCTTTCAGTGCCATTTTACTGCATATATTGAGCACATACACACTATGTATGCTTTTGTGGATACCGCTTATGTACGTCCATGTGGTCATTGATATAGCAGTTACGTTTTTGCATAAAGCCTATTACGTTTGATAAAGCGGGTCGTGGTGAGATTTTCTTAATTGGGAGACACCCAGATGTTGGGATCTCTTTGATGATGCAAGTGGAAGACTTACCTAGCCTTGCCATAGGAGATGTATGATAGTTGTTGATAGGTGCTCGATAAGCCTAGTTGGCTTCTTTTAGGTAATCGATTATATGCAGTGGAACTAGTGATTCACTATGTAGGCAAACATGTTAGTACTTGTAGTTGTATGAGATTTTGACACTTGTCATATGCTGATTTTGCAGAGGATACTTTGGCAAGATTTTTCTAGATTTTTTGGTTTTGTCAACTATACAGTGGTCGATTTAATCCTTGATACACTTATTGGTGCGAGCACATTTATTCTCACATAATCCTTCTAGTTGGTCATTACTATTCATTAATTCATTTCTCTAGGAAGATTGCTAAATTCTCTCCTAGAATCTGACACTTGGTCATCCTTCTTTGAGCCTTAGTGGTGTTTGGACTCTTCTAGCTCCATTATCATTCTATTCAATTGTCTACCATCATGGCATCAGAGGTCTCAGGCACCTCTGGTGGATCAGGGTCTAGTGCCAGTGTTCCAAGGAAAAGCTATAACTTGCAGGGCAAAAACCATTTTGAGATCCGAAAATTTGATAGCATAAACTTTGCTCTATGGAAGAATCACATTAAAAGATGTGTTGATTCAAAGGAGGCAATGGAAGCCAGTAAATGGAATCTCAAAGAAGCTTGCTGACATGGATGAAGATGATTGGGATGAGTTAGATGAAATGGCCAGGTCTACCATTCGATTGCACTTGGAAGATAATGTTTACTTTATAGTATTAGACTCTGAAAGTGTAGAGGAGCTTTGGAAGAAGTTATGCAATACATATGAAAAAGAGACGACATCAAATAAAGTGTATTTGATAAAAAAGTTATATGACCTTCACATGAAGGACACAGATAGTGTTGCTGCTCATCTAAATGATTTTGATGCTATATTCTCCCAATTATAGGCTCAAAAAATGGATATGGATAATGAAATCAAAACAGTCTTGTTGTTATGCATCTTGCCATCATCATTGGATATGTTTTGAACAGCTATTAGCAATAGTGCATCTGGTGGTAAACTGGTCTATGATGACATATGTGGAGCACTCTTGAGTGAGGAGGTTTGTAGAAAATCTATGGTTGGCACTCAAAGTGGAGATGCATATAATGTTCATGATTCTTACCAAGGAAAGAATCAACAATGTGGCACAAGCAAGAACAAGGAAAAGAATGGTCAATGGAATAAGAGTAGAAGTAAATCAAAGAAGAGGGATATTGAATGCCATTATTGTCATAAGAAAGGACACATGAAGAAAGACTGTTATGCATTAAAGAATGCTAAAGGTGAAGGATAGAATGTTGATGGGCATGTTAAACAGTTACCTGTACCATCTACTTTGCTTGTGAAGATTGAAGACATTAATGCTATTTTTGATGATGCTGATGTGTTGACACTTGATAGTACTATGGCAATTGAGGATCTTATGGCTAATTCTCTTTCCCACACATGGCTGCTAGATTATGATGCTTCTTTCCATGTGAGACCATATAGAGAATGGTTCTCTAATTATGCAGCAAAGTCTCTTGATACTGTGGGACTTGGTGACTCTTACTAGTGTGACATTCTAGGGATTGGAGATGTTATTGTGCAGCTCATTGATGGTTCAAAATTTACTATGCATAATGTATGCCATGTACCATAGTTATCATGCAATTTGATTTCAGTTGGTCAACTTGAAAACCTTGGCTATAAGGTGGTCTTCTATGCTCAATCCTTTTGCATATAAAAGGGCAATATGGTTATTGCAAAAGGAAGAAAAGTTGGCTCACTTTATCATTTATTTGTATTACAAAAAGAACACTTATTAGTTGTTACTGAACACTCCATGGCTTGTATTTGGCATGGCCATTGGGGCTAATATCACGTAGTGGAATTGAAAATCTTTTTCATTCTGGCTTTACATGTGTTATATTTCTTTGATTTTTGATTTTATGAGCACTGTCAATATGGAAGCAAACTAGGAATGTGCACAAAATGCACATTGACTCTTCAATTCAACATTTAGATGTCGCTCATATAGATGTGTGTGGTCTTATGCACACAAGGTCATTAGGGGGTTCTCTTTATTTTGTCACTTTCATAGATGATGCTACCAGAAAATTCTAGGTATATCCTATCAAAGCAAAGGACGAGGTATTTCCTACTTTCAAAAAATGGCTTGCTTCAGTTGAGACTGAAAAAGGAACTAAGCTTAAGGCTTTATGTTCAGATAATGGGGGTGAGTATGCCTCACATGAATTTAGCCTTTTTTGCCAGTCTAAAAGAATTCATAGAGAGTTTACAGCTCCTTATACCCCAATATAGAATGGTGTAGCCAAAAGGATGAATAGAACTATTAAGGATAAAGTAGTTTCTATGCAAACCTTTCACAATGCTTTTGGGCAGAAGCAATATTGACTCCAATTCATGTGATTAACCTTTCACCTAATACTACCAAAGGTCTCAAAGTGGCACAAGAGTTCTGGACAGGGAAGCCACCATATTATGATCATCTTTGAGTTTTTGGGTGTGAAGCATATGTTCATATACCAAAGAGTCTTAGACAAACGTTGGACCTTAAGTCAAAGAAATGCATTTTTCTTGGATATGGTTGAGAAGGTCAATTTGGATATCGCTTATGGAATCTTGAATCGCGATCAATAATCAAAAGTAGTGATGTCATTTTCAATGAGTCTAAGATGCACAAACAACCCATTAAGGAGGTTGAAGTGAGAAGAGTGGTGTTTGAGGATACTAGTCCTCCAATTAGCATGCAGAAAAATGTTGCACATAGGGATGTTCAAGAGAATGTCCAATCAGCTCACTCTACAAATAGTCATATTCAACAACCATCGAGATGCTCTACACGTGTCTCACATCCATGTGATAGATATGTTTGAGGTTTGGATTCTGTTATGGTAACAGATGTTGGTGAGGCTTCTTGCTACAAAGAGGCTATGCAGACATCGGATCATGTCAAGTGGGAGCATTCCATGAAGAGTGAGTTGGATCCTATTCACAAGAATGGTACTTGGGATTTAATACCTTTGCCAAATGGTAGGAAAGCTTCATCATGTAAATGGGTATATAAGCTGAAATTTCACATCAGATAGTGCTTCTCCAAAGTATAAAGCACGTATTGTTGCAAAGGGTTTTAAGCAACAACATGGTGTTGATTTTGAGGAAATCTTCTCTCCCGTGGTCAAGCTGACTACCCTGTGCATGTTGTGTGGATCTATTGCAATGGAGGACTTAGAGCTAGTCCAAATGGATGTGAAAACTACTTTCTTGCATGGAGAACTTACAGATGAGATCTATATGGAACAACCAGAGGGTTATGTAGTTCTTGGAAAAGAAAGTCTAGTTTGTATGCTTAAGAAGAGCTTATATGGACTTAAACAGTCCCTTAGACAATGGTACCAAATGTTTGATGCTTTTATGAAGTCTCAAGGATATTATCGAAGCAATGAGGATCATTGTCTCTACACAAAAAGATGCTTAGATGGCAGCTTGATATGCTTGATACTTAAAGTTGATGATATGTTGATTGTTGGGAAGTTCTCTTATGACTTGTCAATTCTCAAGAAGACGTTGATTCAGACATTTGATATGAAGGATTTGGGATATGACAAACATATTATTGGCATGCACATTAGTTGTGATAGGAGTAGAAGATGCATATACTTGTCTCAAAGTGAGTACATATCCAAAGTACTTCACATGTTCAATATGCAGGGTGGAAAGGCATTGAATACACCTTTACCCACATATGTGAAATTGAGCAAGGATGATTGCCCCAAATTAGATGAGGAAAAGGAATTCATGACAAAAATTCCTTACCAGTTTGCTATTGGTAGTCTCATGTATGCTATGGTAGCTACAAGACCAGACATTGCATTTGTAGTGGAAGTTGTGAGTAGATATATGTCTAATCATGGCAAGCAACATTGGGAAGTGGTCAAGATGATTTTGAGATATCTAAGTGGCACTAAGAACAAGTATCTATGCTTAGGTAGAGGGAAAGCATCCATTATTGGTTACACAGATTCTGACTATGCTGGTTGTGTAGACAATTGTAAGTTTACATGAGGGTATATTTTTCATTTTTCTGGAGGTGCTATCTCTTGGAGATCTCCTCTTCAAGAATGTATAGCTGTTTCCACCACGGAAGCAGAGTATGGTGCAGCAAGTGAGGCATGTAAGGAAGCATTGTGGCTTTCTTGTCTTGCTTGTGATATGAGTCTACCTCAGCATGTACCTAGTTTGCTCAGTGATAGTCAGAGTGCCATTGCCTTGGCTAAGAACCTGGTCTATCATGCAAAGACATAGCACATTGAGGTGAGGTATCACTTTATTAGAGATTTCTTAGCCACCAAGCACATTATTCTTGAGAAGGTTCATACTCAAGGTTATGCTATAGATGCTTTGACTGAAGCTCTTCAACAGGATAGCTTTCGACACTGTTGTCACTTGATGGGGGTTACTTGATTCATGATCTTACACAGTCACTTGTATACTATGTAATATGCCCATTAGGTGGGAGGTATAGTTTGTATACTTACACTCAAGTATTCTTTATCATTCTTTGTTTCTCTCCCATAGTTACTTTGGCCATGTTGTCCTTTAATGGGAGATTGCTACTGCTAGTGTCCATGTGAAAGGCCAAAAAAGTATGGCAAGAACTAGGAAGATTTTCATCTCTCAGAAGTATGCAATAAAAATATTTGAAAGAATTCAACATGGAGCATTGCAAGGCGATTTCCATCTCTATGGAGGTAAATACAAAATTATCTATTGAGAGTAGTTCACCTCCAGTGGATATTGGAAGACATAGGAAAGTAGTAGGAAGTCTCATCTACTTTTGCAAAAGCAGACCAAATATCTCTTATGTTGTTGGAGTAGTAAACATGTTCTCTAATAAACCTTGCAAACTTCATTGGAAGGCAAACATGTGCATACTTAGGTATGTGAAAGCAACCATAGATTTTGGTATTCTCTACAAAGAAGAATCATCTCTAATTGGATACTATGATACAAGAGATTTTGATAACAAAATCTACATATTCTTTTCTTGATGATATGGGATTTTCTCTTAGAGTAGGAAGAAGCAACCGAGTGTAGAGTTATCTTACTAAAGATGAGTATAAAGCAACATGTGTTGAAGCATGGTAAGTAGTATGGTTGAGGATGACACATAAGAATACAAGCACATGAGGCTACAAGGTTGAAGTGTGACAACCAAATTTGCATAGCCATCACGAAGAATCATGTTGGGTCATGGAGATAATTTATTGTTGAAACTAAGAAAAAATGGAGTAGACATCTTCACCAAGGCTCTTGGAGAGAGCAACTTCATCAACAATTTCAAAAGCTTGGCATTGGACAAAAGAGGTAGTTCACCATAGGGTGGACATTGAGTGGGGGTGTTATATATACTCAATACTCTATCCTAAAGTGACCAAATGATCCATGGTGCTTTAAGTTGTAAGGCCTCCATTATGAGGAGAAGCCATTGTCATAGCTTAGACATTTGTGGAACCATAGCTTCCAAGTTAGATGAGGCCTATGTGTGAGTGTCGATGCTAATAGATGATCTTTATGACCCTATCCATTAGGTTAGGTAGGGCATAAACTTTTGGGCCATTGGGTTTCCATTCAAGGTTAAAATAAAGTCCTTGTGGTTACGTGGGTTTTTCCCATAGAACCTAAATGGGGGGAGTCCAAAGGGAGGCTTGCCATCTTCTACAAGGTCTAGGGGGCCTATCCCTTTGACATGTAGGGTTGAGACGATAGGATGTTTGGTCATGGAGATTTTGTTGGATTATATATTTTTCCAACTATTTCATCTATGCCGACTACATTTGTCTATACAGACTCCCATTGTAAAAGCTATATAAGCATGGCCCATGTGTAGCTCTACATAGCATTGGACATTAGTAAGCCCTTCATCTAGAGTCTATATAGATGGCCATCTAAGCTCCATATTGGGAGTGCACAGGTGGAGAACACCATATTTTTTGCTACATTGCTCTTAACAATTTGAGAACTTCAATTCTTTGTCTCTCAGTCTGTGTCTCTATTTGTCTCTATTTTTTGTCAACTCTATTTACTAGTCTATTTGGTTATGCTACTATTTCTTATAGATGATTGCCCACTTGATCCTTTGATGCTCCATGAGTGAGCAATAAAATTATTGATATGCAAGATTAGAATGCTAAAGAATAACCAAGATATTCCTCTTATGTTGGATCCCCTATTCAAGCATCTCCTTCAATATCTTCTATGGGCATAAACTCGAGAACCCAAATTATGGATGATGATTGCCCACTTGCTTGTTGGCCCCATGACTGAAATATGTAATGGTCTTTTTTAATCCATATGCAATACTAGAATGCAAAAGAATAACCAATATCTTTCTCTTAATGTTTTATATCTTCTTCTTATATGCTTTAGATGGGATTTGAGCATGCAAAATTAACCTTGTTTGATATTGGATGAAGATATGGAAACCTATACTAGAATGCAAAAGAATAACCAATATCTTGCTCTTATATGTTTTATATCTTCTTCTTATATGCTTTAGATGGGATTTGAGCATGAAAAATTAACCTTGTTTGACACTGGATGAAGATATGAAAACCTAGAATGTGGATACTTAAAAAAGGCTTCGATGAGGATTATGAAAAATGCCTATTATTGATGTTGTTCACGGATCTCAAATCACCTGTATTTCTATACATGATCCATGTTCTGGTAATTGTTGATAAGCTATAGCTAGGAGAGATTGCACTTATGCATTTCGTTGTCCAAAGGATAATTATGAAGGACCATATTTAGAGATATGGTCACATATTTGATATCGATTATTCTAATAAGCTTTGTTGAAATTGGGCACTTCTAAGTTAAAGATACATGGACCATTGGAACGTGAATCTTGTTTAATTAATAGTGACGTTTAATTTAGGAAGGTTTTCACTAATAAATACAAAATATGATTTTATTGATTTTTTATTTTTTTGGAAGTATATTATAGGAAAATGTATTAAAGAAATCATTTTTTAGCTCCTTGAATTTACGTCGTTTAACACATTTTTTTATTTTTTTTTGGAAGTATGTTAGACAAATATGTATAAAAACGAATCATTACTTAGATACTTGCATTTTATAGCATGAAAATATCTCTACTTTTACAAAGAGCATACCTACCCTTTCATTTTTAAGAGATAAGGAAATTTTCCGTCTCCATTTTTTTGTCAAAGGGAAGGTTCCTCTTAAAAGAAAAGGTGCTTATTGAAGTAACATAAGAAAAGGAAACTTGTCACGTTGTGAATGTGGGATTTCACAAATACTGAATATATATCATGGCCTTATGGAGTAATTGGAATATTTTTATATGTGATAGAGACACCGTGAAGATAGAAGCTTAGCTATACTTGTACATACAACTACATATAGAGGCACTAATAGACATGCATAAAAGACATACAAGAGAGAAAAAGAATGGAGTCTTTTTTTCAAAACATTTTATATTTTCTGAGAGAATTCGCAAATGCCTCCTATAGAAGTTGTATTCTCATCAAGAAAAAAGATGCAAAATCACATTGTTTCAACAAAACAATGGAAATTTTGAAAGTTCTTCCCATTATGTATTCCAAGGTATAAAATATTTGTTGACAAAGAAATTAAATTTGTAGAAGGGGTTGAGGGTCTCCATATTGAGCATGAAAATGTTAAGTGATGTTGTGTTGGAAGAAGTTTTTTAACTTAGGGTTTGTTTAGATAATCAGGCACACTTCATCCAGTTCAAATTGAATTCTGTCATGTTAAGTTCACATACTTCAGGCCTTGCTTTTAGTGGATACACAATTGCATGCCTTGAAAAATCATCAATGAAAGTAACGAAGTACTAACTCAAAATTGAAATGTATCTGTCATATTATTGGTTGAATAATCTAAATCACCAATAAGGATCTCTTTTCAAAATAGTATAACTTTGTATTGAGGCTAGAAGGGCATCTTAAGAAATGATGGGGCCAAAAATTTTGCCTTTTTTAAACCAAATAGCATGTTGACATTTGGATAGACCAATTGTGCCACCAAACTATGTTAACCTAGCCTCAACCATTCCGTTTCGATGTGTGAATGCATGAAAATTGCCTTTGAGTTCCATGAATTTTTCAAAAACTATTGAATTCATTTGATATGTATTCACCTCCTCCATTATATCTTAATGTCTAAATATACTTTCTTGTATGCTTTTCCAACATAAACTTGAAATTTTGAAAGTAAGTAATGTGAGGAGTGATGGTAGCTTGCAGAGATGAGAGGGTTTTTGCAAAAACCTACTCCAAGCTAGAATATTTCCCACCTGGACTCTCTAATAGACTTCCGAAGCTTACAATATATGCAATAATATGACCATAGTACCTTGGAGCATTCATCTCAAAAGATTGACTCAAGACAAACAATTCTTAGAATATTAACATGTAGAGAAAACCTTCTATTTATTGAAGAAGGCTCTCAAAAAAATATGTAGAGGTCACAATTTGCTAAGAATTGAACCAAATCCTTTTACAAAGCTTCAAATAGGAAGATATGCGAGTTCACACAAGTTATTCTATGAAGTTTAGTGACTATATTGTGATCTAGATATTTAAGAAGTAAGGGGGTGATCGTGACATCTCAATGATTAGACGATAAGGTTAACACTCTTTTCAGATTGTGTATGTAATATTTCAATCATTGCATCTATGTATGTAGAGATATGAATCAATCTTTATGACTTTGTCTATGCACTATCTACTCATTAAAACATTGGAATCAGGCATCTGAGTTCTTAAGTATATTTCTCACACTCTAGTGACTCTAAATTCATTAAATAGTTTGGAATAGCTCATTTACCTTTCTATTAGAAACTTTGCAAAACGAATTTGCTCAATTTGTAGTAGAGTGGGAGCACTGAACATTTTTTGAGTACCTTGTTTAATAAATAGAATGTTTTCTCCTCGTGCTTAAAATCTAGAAATAGTCTATCTTCACTAACTTATTTGAGATCAATGTTGCAAACCACTCTAGTCATATTTATGTATGGTTTGCAAGCTTAGGGAGTCTACTAGAGTGTCCAAGCAAGAAATGGGCTGGTCTAAGGCAGAGTTTTACAAAGACCCTCTTGATATAATGAATACGAATTAGTGGATATTCTCTTTTCTATGAGATAAGGAATGAAGTAGATGTGGCAAGCTAAAAGTGAAAGCTTAGGGAGTGTCCAAGCAAGAAATGGGCTGGTCTAGAGCAGATTCTCATCTTGGTACTCTACCATCACCTCCTCATATCATACAATAAATACGAATTAGTGGATATTCTCCTTTCTATGAAATAGGGAATGAAGTAGATGTGGCAAGCTAAAAGTGAATGCATACACAATTACATTTTGAGATTGTCCCATGGTCAATCTAAGTTTTTGAGACTCTTTAGATTAAGATCTTTACAAGCTTTATGAGTGCAAGATGTATCTTTTTGAGTGTATGATTGTTTCTAAGACATGAATTCAAGGTTAGGTAAACAATAGCATAAAGAACCTACAATGTTCAAAATATTCCTCTAAGTATAAAAGCTACTTAAACAACGTCATTTAAGAACTTCCAAATACATTTTCCTAGATAAATAAAAATTGAGTTAAGTTTTTGTTATGTGATTTTTTATTTACCCTAAGTAGGATGGTACCCCAACCTCGTTTCCAAGTGTCATGATTACTTTGATAGAGATTTCTCATCTGAATCCATCCAAGAGAATGATGGAAATGAGACATGAGTATTTGAAGTTAGACACTAATTGAGCTTTCAAGGTCAATAAAAATGTATTAAGTTTACTTTGCACATGTAGGAATGGTGTATAGTATCAAGGAATCCTAGAATTTGGAAAGACCTTCTCTTAAAATACTTTCATAGTTATTTTATGGCTTCATTCATTTAAGATATTTGCATCTCAAGAAAAAAACATAAAAAAGTTTTTATCTAAGGATTAAAAGAGTTATTAGTGCAACAAGATTGAAATTATTAAGATATAAATCCTAAGTGAAAAAGAAAAAGCTTTTCTATTTTTTTCATCTTAGGAGAAAAACCAATAATTCTTCATAGCTTACACTCTTATCTTAATTCAAGACTTGAACCAATTAGCTTCTATTAACACATCCAAAAATGTACTTATACATTGGGGATGTAGAAAGCTCCAAGTACTGTATCTCAATTAATCCTAGAGCTTTCTTCGGAAAGATAAGAAGAGGTTCATAGTATGTATATGTTAGACATGTGAACAAAGATGACCTTAAAGACGATGTCAAGTTAAAGATAGAAGCTATCATATTATGACAACTCAAAAATTGTTTCTAGTACATCTTCCTAAAAAGGATAAACTCAAGGTTAGAACATGAATACAAGTTATTGAAGCTTAGACAAGTCACCAAATTTGATTGTTCCCCCACAATTTTGGATGAAGCCATATCCTTTTCACTTTGCTCATAGTTTTGGGGGCCAAAATTATTTCAAACAGGAAAGGAAATGGTGAAACAACCCATCAATTAGAGAAAATTTCTCAAATCGATTCCATGAACATAGAATCATGGATGAAGATGATGGGTTAGAAAGTGTAATACATACATCTTTTAGGGTATAGATGCTAAGAAAACAAGTAAGTTTCCTAGATAGCAACTTGGTGGCATGCTTTGATTAATGAAAATTGGGATTCCATCGAGGTTAGAAAATACTGAGAATAGGTGATTGCAGTGAGAAAGCTAGCTAGAGCATGCCAAATCTTACATTTCTTTAAAAGAGAAGTGAAAAAGACAAAAATTTTGAAGATCCAAGTATGTAGTTTATAATCATGGTTACAAAAATTAAGTCTTCAGAAGGTAAAACTTATGTCTACCTATCGTCAAAGGGACTTCTTAAAGGATAGATGAAAAAACAATATCAAATTCTTAGACTTAAGAAATAGAAGATATTTTTTAAAATCCATATGGCAGTTTTTCAAAGCTTCAAGTTAGAAAGGAACCTAAAGACAAGGATAAAATCCTCTTGCCACAAGTTGATTGAAGAAGAATCAACACATTTTGAATATAAGAAATTAAATTCACTTGGAACTAAATGTTCTTCTTTTAAAGAATTTAGTAAAAGGAGGATGGATGTTTATTCCATCAAATGGCTCAAAGCTTCTACGATAAGCATGTGTCCCAAGAATATAGAGATAATCTCTTGACTTAAAATTCTCTTTAAGGATTCAAGTAAAATGTATTGTTAACATAAATAGAGTGATGTGATTGGACTTTAAGATAAATATCATCGTCACATCACTATTGAATATAAAATATGGTGGTATGGGACACCAAAGTTCATCTTCACATGGGTGTAGGGAAGATGATATGGAATATTGGACCTTGCCATGGTAGATATCTTTTAGTCTTGGACTAATCATAATAGAGACTTCAAGTAAGACAAAATTGCCAAAAAGTATTGAAGCTTCAAAGTTGAAGTTTAAGTATACAATGGTGAAGAGCATGAACTAAAATTACTTTAAGAACCCACATATAAGGAAGATACTAAATCATGAATTAGCTTCTATGATTTTCCTTAACGATCTAAGTAGGAAAAGCATAGTCTTGAGCTATGAGACTTCAAAGTAAAGTATTCGTACTTCCTCATCCAAGAATCCATTTAGATTTCTAAAAAAAGAACAACTTAGAAAGATTCCTTCAAACAAGGTTAGATATGTTGGAACATCAAGCTTACACTACGCTTGAGGTGGATTTGATTTACATAAAAAAAGCTATGGTTTGGATCATGCCAAAATATCCATTGAAGTGTTCTTTTACCTATGATCATTTATTATATTTTTTTAGAAAGATTTTTTATGGATCATTTACCATAGTTAAGGCCTAGAGCTTTACACATGTAAAAGGAGAAAAAGAGAGCTAAAATTCCATGAATTTGAGATGGTTGAGTTGCAATCAATGAATCAATCAATCACCTAAAATTAGACCAAACTAGATCTTTACTCTTCCTAGATTGTAGGAAAATGAATCGATTCCCTCCAAGGACTAATCTGGCCTTCATTTGAATTCAAAATCCACTTGTAGAAGTCATGGAGCACTTCATGAGTCTATATAAAGACTTCAAATCACTTGTACATTACATGGAAGCAATATACATACTCTTGTGGCCATCATTGTCTTGTTCCTTCATTTTTTTGCATCATCTTCTTCAACAACAGCAAGCTTGTAGAGGCTGCTGCTCTCTCTACAGATCTCCACATTGATGAGGAATAATTGGAAAGGTATTAGTGTCTAGTTTATGTGTATAAATTTTCAAAGCATTTGGTTTAGTAGATTTGGAAAAATATGAGTTTTTATATCTTGGGGTCTATATCTATGCATTCCTGAAAAATAGGAGGTACCACTGTTGAGTGCCAGGTTCATTCCAAAAGCATATTTTTCTTATTTCTTGTACTCTTGAGCATTTTATACACTCAACCCTATTTTTATCACTCCTCCAAAAGGATTTTTTCCAATTTTAATCATGTTGGTTGCTATGAGCATTTGAAGTCGATTGTCTCATCCAAAGCTAGTAAGTTTTTCGAGCTAGTCAATGTGCAAACCTATCTATATTGTATCAACTCTTTCTCCTTGATGCTCCAAAGTACATATAGCATTTTATTGCTCTTATCCCATGCATATAAGGTCTATTTGAGTCTCCATAAGCTCAAGGATTGTTCTTATGCCGGTTGGCTGGACCGAACTTCATCGCTTGACAACTCACTTTTCTACCTCCTACAAGCTTCTCCAAGTTCTTTCAATGGTATCAGAGCTAGATCAAGATGGGTGACCACTTTCCCTCAATGATTGAGAAGCTTGATCGACACAACTATGTGACTTAGCAAATCAGAATGGAGGCATATTTGAAAGGTACAAATCTTTATGGAATTGTAGCAGGTGATGAAGCTATGCCTATTCCAAGATCCAAAGGAGGACCTACACAAGAGGAGATAGATAAGCTCACACTTTGGTGTGCAAGGGATGCTCAAGCAAGGTTGTACATACTAAACTCTATCTCCAAATTTTTGTTACCACATATTAGGGGATGCAAGACATCTCAAGAGACTTGGGATACCCTAGAGAATTTATTTTCTACAAGCTCAACCAAATGAAGAAGACACCTAAACAAACCATCACAAATTTTGTTACCAAGGTCAAGGAGATTGCAGTTCAGTTAGCATCCATTGGAGAGCTGATTGAAGAAGAGGCTATGATGAGGCAAATTTTCATTGGGATTCAAAGTGATAAGCAATGGAAATCCTTCACCACGGCTTATGATCTCATCATGGATGTGCAAACTCCAAACTTTACCATCTTTCTTGGACAACTCTTCAATCAAGAGGCCAACAATGTTGATATATCTAGGTAGTGATGTGTGTGAACACTCTAGAACCATCAGGGCACTTTTTCCCTCTTTAGGAGGTTTTTCCCCCCCAGCTTGTATATATGCCTATTGCCCTAATGGGCTACTTATCTTTGTACATTCTAGTGGTAATACATTCAGTATTGTGTGTTGTGCTCCAAGCTTCTTCTTCTTCCGTGCTGTTCACATGCTTTCACAGATGTCTAACTCCAACAATCGGTATTAGAGCAGGTCGCCACTTCATCTAGGGCATTTTCCACACCTCTTTGGTTGCACTCTCAAAATTGCACAAAATTTGGTAAGCATATGCAGGGTGTTTCAGAGATCAAAACTGCTTTGCTCTGTGGTGCCGAAATTGTGATATGAGCTTGTTTCGGCCTTTGAACGCACTATCATAGTGCTTGTGTAGGCTATTTTGTCTTTTTGTGCCAAAGGTATATACCAGTTTCAATTCACCAATATAAGTGTCTCAAAGTCTGTTATAAGTTTAGCAAAATTCGTCTTGGCAATTCTGTTCAACTTTTTGAGATACAGTCAATTTTTTGCATCAAGGTATTTTAGCCACTACCCATGGTTGAAAGTATTGATGTTGTATTTCGTATGTTGGCTATTGAGGATAAGTTGGATGGTAGCAACTACCCATTGTGGGCTTATATGATGCGTCATATATTGGTCGCAAAAGGACTGTGGAATATTCTACAGGGTGTTGAAAGACGTCCTATTACACCTGCGAATACAGGTACTACAAATACAAGTGTTGGAGTGATGGAGATGGTATCGAAGATAATGATATTCTGCAGATTCTTGTTCATGCTATTGCTTCTATTGCACCTACTATAGAGCAAATTCATTGGGATGGCAGAGATGCTTAGGCATATGCATTGATAGCTTTGTCTGTCAAACATGCTATTATTCCTCACAATCGCTCTTGCAGGACAACTAACAATGCTTGGGATACACTTACCACATTGTAAGAGGCTAGGAATGAGGCTCATGTTGCTTACATCTGAAACAATTGGGTGTGAGCACATGAATGAAGGTGATTCTATGGATAATTTTCTCACAAAGATCAAGGATTTGAAGGAATAGTTGATTTGTGCTGATGAAGTTATACCAAATAGCTTAGTTGTGTAGACTGTTTTGAATGGTCTTCTTGACTCATATCAGAGTTTTGCTTCTACTCTTCGTTTAATGATGAAAGGAAATCCAAATGCCTTGTCATTTGAGGAGTTAGTCTGTGTTCTATTGCAAGAAAACTAGTCTAGCCAGAATAGATCTATTATGCATGTTGCAGATCAAGCTTTCTTGGCTAGTCAGAAGGGCATAGGTAAATGAAGCTCTTCTACTAGTAAGCAGAAATTTGCAAATGTTGCACATTTGAAGAAGGAAGACAAAGATGAGAAGAAATCTGAAAAGCAAAAATTGTTTTGCAAATACTATGAAGCAAATGATCATGTCATCAAGAGCTATCCAAAATTGGTTGCTTAAGAGGCAAAGAAGAAAGAGGCCAGAATGGTTGTTGTGGAGGCTTCTACACCAAAAATAGAGTTTGCTAATCTTGTGCAGGAAGAAGAATGGGCATTTACTATTGTTTGGAGTTTTGACCCATCTTCTCATGAGTAGTGCATGTTTGCAATAGACTCAGATGTTTGGTACTTTTGATAGTGGGGCTACCAAACATATTACCTCGCAGCATAGTTTCTTCTCTTCACTCGAGCCTGCATCTACAAGGAATACTGTTACATGCACCAACAACTCCTCCTATCCTATTATGGGAGTCGGAAAGATCATTTTGACTATTGTTGATGGTAGTTCTTTCACTTTGTCAGATGCTTTGTTTGTGCCAAGGATTAAGAAAAATTTGTTATCAGTTTCTCCTCATAAATTGCAGCTTGTATGTAGTGATGTCTATGGTCCGATGCAGACACCTTGTTTTGGGAACTATCTTTACTTCATGACTTTCATCAATGATTTTTCTAGGCATGCATGGGTATATCCATTGAAGCCAAAGTCCGAAGTGTTTATGTGCTCCAAACAGTTTCTGTTTTGGCTAAAAATCTGTCAGCATGTAAAATGGGCACCCTGCATTCTGATCAAGGTGGGGATATATGTTGTCTGACTTTAATGCATTTTTGGCTAAACATGGGATAACACATCAGTGTATAGTGCCATATACACCTCAACAGAATGAAGTTGTTGAACGAAAGAATAGGCCACTCATGGAGATGGCGAGGTCTATGGCCAAGAGTCAAGCTTTACCACAGTTTCTGGCTTGAGGCTATCATGTGTGCAACATATGTACTTAACATGTGCCCCACTAAAGCACTGCAGTCTATCACTCCATATGAGGCTTGGCATTGTCGCAAGTCATCTGTTGCTCATCTGCATGTTTTTGGTTTTTTGGCATATGCATTAGTGACTGAACAACATCGTAGAAAATTGGATGATAAAGTAGTAAAATGTTTTTTTGTTGGGTACAGTTCTGAAAGTAAAGGCTATGGTCTGTATCATCCACTGACTAAATGCATTTTGGTTAGCCATGATGTTGTCTTTGTGGAAGATGCTATTCAACCATTGCTTTCATGTACTAAGGAGACATCTGTTAGCTCTAGAGCCATGTATGATACTTTGCTGCCTCTTTTTATGGGTGGACAGTCTAGTGCTGGTCCTAATGAGGCAACTTCTCAACTTTTGCAAGTTTCATGTGATGATGCAGATCAACCCATTTCTGATGCAGATTTACATGATGCACTTGTTGATGAGAGAGCTGATATTGAGCAGGCAAAAACTATGTCAAAATGGCTGGTGCAGACCTTGCGTGATAGCAAATTAGATGCATCTCTGTCATATCATACTCAGCCAGGCTCTGATAGTGCCTCTTTTGCATCAGATTGCTATGCTATGGCTGCGTCTAGTCTCTATGATGAGAATGAGCCTGTTTCATTTGAAGAACCACAAAATTCAGAAAATTGGATGGCTTCTATGCAATCTGAATATGATGCTATAATGAAGAATGGTACCTGGACTTTATGTACTTGCCTCCTAGCAAGAAGGGCATTGACACAAAGTGGGTGTACAAGCTGAAGCATAAACCTAATGGAGCAGTTGACAGGTATAAGGCTAGGCTTGTTGCAAAGGGTTATGTGCATGAAAGAGGCATTGATTTTGATGAGACCTTTGCTCCTACTTGTCGAATGACTACTGTTCGTAGCATCTGTGCACTTGCAGCTCATCATGGTTGGAATGTACATCAGTTGGACATTAAAACAACATTTCTGAATGGTGACTTGCATGAAGAAGTGTATGTTTTTCAGCCCCATGGCTTTGTGCAAGAGGGCATGAAAACTAGGTGTGCAGGTTAAAGAAGGCATTATATGGTTTAAAGCAAGCACCACGTGCTTGGTATGAAAAAATACATGCCTATCTCATTGCACATGGTTTTGAGAATAGTTGAACTGAAAGCACCTTGTATGTTAAACGTGCTAATGATGTTCTTATGATCATTGTGGTATATATTGATGACATGCTCCTTACTGGTCCTCATGACACACATATTGCTGATTTTAAGGCTCATTTGCATGCCTCATTTGAGATGTCTGTTTTTGGGCATTTGCATCACTATTTGGGCATTCTGTTTATGCAAAATGATGGTGGAATGGCTTTGTGTCAATCGAAATATATTGACACATTATTGATGCATTTGATGTTGTTCTCTATCAATAGGTTGTTGGATGCTTGATTTACTTATGCATTACTCAGCCAGATATTTAGTTTGGTGTCTCACAAATGAGCAGGTTTATGCATTGCCCAGGTGTCAAGCATTGGTAGGCAGTTAAGTGCATCTTTCGCTACTTGAGTGGTACCCGGACACTTGGATTGTTTTATCCCAAGGGGGGATCACTACCGCCAGAATTGCATGTTTTTTCTGACAATGATTGGACTAGTTTCTATGACACTCGTGTGTTCACTAGTGGTATTTGCTCCATACTTGGTAGTTCATGTATATCTTCGTTGAGCAAGAAGCAACCTATTGTGGCCACTTCTACTTGTGAGGCTGAGTATAGGGCAACTTTCACAACAACTTTTGAGTGTGTGTGGCTCAGACGCCTTATGGCTGATTTGGGTGTTGGTGAGTCTTTTGCCACCATCATCTTCACTGATAGTCAGAGCGCTTTCGCAGTTGGGAAGAATCTTGTGTTCCATGCTCATGCTAAGCAAATTGAGGTGCATTATCATTATGTCAAGGAGAGCTTCTCTGTTGGGGAGATCAGCTTGGCATATGTGCCCACACAAGAGAACATTGCAGACCTTTTCATGAAGGCTCTGCCTAGGGAGAAGTTTGAAGCTTTCCGCAAAGCTTTGGGCTTACTTCCTTTTGTGGATTGATTCCACATAGCTTGACACTTCCTTATAGATGAGTGCTAGCTCCTTGTTCACCGCATCACTCCCAAGGGGGATTTGTTGATATATTTAGGTAATGATGTGTGTGAACACTCTATAACCAATGGGGCACTTTTTTCCCTCTCTAGGAGGTTTTTTCCCCCCGTGGCTTGTATATACACCTATTGCCCTAATGGGCTACTTATCTTTGTACATTCTAGTGGTAATACATTCAATATTGTGTGTTGTGCTCCAAGCTTCTTCTTCTTCCTTGTGTTGTTCGCGTGCTTCTGCAGATGTCTAACTCCAACAAACAATAGCATAAAAGAAGGTAACTCCTATCATGGTAATTCAGCTAGTGCTCTATATGCAGATATTAAGGACATGAACTTGAAAGGCAAGAATAATGAAGAAGATGAAGAGGAGACTTCCCAAGCCAACTTGGCAAGCAAGAACAAGTGGAAAGGGAAGAAGAAAGGACCAAATCATGAAAAAGCCAAAGGTGAGAATGTTCAATCTTATGCCATCTCTGATAAGACCAACCACACCACTCAGAATTGTTGGTTCAATGGGAAGACCTAGAAAGGAAGTGGAAGAGGCAGATATGTCAACAATAGAGGCAGAGGTCGACACAATTTCAACAATAACAATAGAGGCCATAATAGAAGGGACTATAACAATTATTCAGAAGATCAAGCACATGAAAACCCATTGCTTCTAATGAATCTAAGCCACAAAACACATAAAGAAGATGATCATTTGTTCCACATAGATTTCGGATGTTCAAATCATGTTGTAGGCAACATTACTCTTTTATCTGGTTTGAAAAGTCCAAATCATAGACATGAAGTTCAAACAGCGGATGGCACAAAGCACAATGTGGAGAAGATTGGTAAGATCAAAGCTTTCAATGGCATGACAAACATTGAGTAAGGTTCTCTATGTAACTACTGTCACTAAAAACCTAATAAGTGTAGGCCAAATAGTTGAAAAAGGCTTGCAAGTTAGGTTCACCCAACATGGAGCTTTTGTGGAAGATCCATGTCAAGGCTTCAAGAAGATAGCGAGAGGTCACAAGCATGGTAGGCTCTTTACTTTTGAAGTAGGAGAAACTAGGAACATAGCTCTATTCACTTTTGGGTCTCAAACCCTAAGTGAGTTTGAAGTGTGGCATAAGAGACTTGCTCATGTGAATGAAAGAACCCTGAAGGATATATGGAGGGATCAAAGTGTTCTAGGACTACCAAACATATCAACGCAACACATGTGAGATTGGGAAGGCACAAAGATAACTATTTGACCACAAAGGTCAGATCCATGACAACTTATTGGACTTAGTACATACAAATGTATGGGGACCAAGTCAAGGATCTTCATTGGCACGATCAAGGTAATATGTCTCATTTATTGATGATCATAGTAGATGGACTATTCTGTACTTTATCAAAAGTAACAATGAAGTGTTTGATTATTTCAAAAAGTATCTAGCACATGTGGAAAATCATACAGGTAGATCACTCAAGAAGCATTGATGTGATGGAGGGGGAGAATACTTCTCCAAAGAGTTTGATGAGTTCTTTCACGATAAAGGTATCAAAAAAGAAGTGACTACTCGATACTCTTCTCAATTGAATGGAATCATAGAGGAGAGAAACAAGACATTGGTTGGATGAGAGGTAATTTCAAAAGAGTTTGGATAATTGCATAATGGTCGATGGGTCCTGTCGGGCGATTGACGATTGAGCCTCCTCGGGGCGACTGTTGACTGACGCTGAGCGAGCGACTGACGCTGGGCGATTGACGACTGAGCCTGCTCGGGGTGACTGATGATTGACAGGATGGTGATTGATGCATGACGACTGACGCGATGGTGCAGATTGCACGACTGATGGGTTGGGCACGCGACTGGCGGGGAGGGCACGACTGACGGGTTGGGCTACTCTCATGGCTGGCGGGCTACACCACGATTGACTGAAGATGTTGGAGTTGCCATGGGCTGCAGTCGTGTCTGTTGGTCTTCGGCGACAATGTTGAAGATGATCAACATGCTGCACTAGATACAACACTGTCTGCTTCACAAAATCTTTGTTCTGTCACCAAGCTTCCATTGGCAAGTGCCACTGCGGGTGTTGAGAAAGATTCTCTAACGACAGCAAGAGTGATGATCAATCGCAACTCCAGAAGGCGATCGATGAAGGCAAGCTTGCTATGGAGATTCCATGATTGATGGTTTTCCTCCCGGATATTCCACGATTGATGGTTTCCCCCTCAGTGATTGACAGTTTTGCTCGACCTTTTGGCTTCGCTTCTTTTCGAGGGAGGCATTGCTTGTTTCTTCTTTTGTCGTGGAGCGAGTGGACTTTTGCAAGAAAGAAGACCGTTGAAACTTGATTAGCAATGGTCATTCAAAAACCAAAAAAAAAGTGGGCTTTTTTTTTCTAAAGTAAACGCGAAGCTGCTGATGGCGCCACCGACGGACGCTGGATCACAACTTCATCAAGACCTGCAGGACTGCTGAAACGACGGACGCTGGAGCTGTTGCTGATGGCGCCACCGACGGACGCTGGATCACAACTTCATCAAGACCTGCAGGACTGCTGAAACGACGGGCGCTGGAGCTGTTGCTTGCGCCTCCGACGGACGCGAAGCTGCTGCGTGTGACAGTTACCTCAGAAGCGGTCTAGTGTCTGTCCATCGTGGTCACGAGTGGCTGTCCATCGTGGATTTGCCGAGTCCTTCGCGATCGAGTGGTGACTGTCCATCGTGGATTGGAGCGTCAGTCGCGACCGAGTGGCACCTCGGGAATCGGTGTTTGTCCATCGTGGGCTGGTCTGTCGATCGTGAGCAAGGGTGTCATGCGCGACTGACTGGAGGCGTCTTTTTGCGACTGACGACGGGCAGAGTGCGACCGATTGACAATGTGCTGAGTTGGTCGAGTGTAACCAGGACTCCTCGGGCGCTTCGCTTCCCCGCCTCCCTTCATTGAATTTCTTAGTTCGTGCCATTTTCTTGGCAGTTGTCATCTGACCTTGGCTCTCCGGCGGCAGTCGACCCGACTTCGACTTCCTTGTTTTGCTTTATTTTTGAAAAAGACATGTTATTATGCACGTGGCTACTAGTAAGGTTCGCGTGGTTTTGGTGGTTTTAAAAGCCTTTTTTCATTCGATTAGCTAAAAGAAGATGAAAAAGAGGGGAAGATAAAAAAAAAAAAAAAAGGGGAAAAAAAAAAAAAAAGAGGAAAAAAAAAAAAAAGAGAGAAGAAAAAAAAGAAGAAGAAGAAGTGTTTTCTTTGGGGGCGGGGTGCTTCCTTCTCTCGTGGGGTTTTGGGCTTTCCCTGGTGTCTCTCCTCTCAGAGTGTTAGAGTTTGATCTTCTCGTTTGTCTTGCGATGTGATCGGTGGGGGTGTTGGTGGGTCTTGCCGCTGGGCATTGAAAATTAAAAGTGGTGCAAGTTCCTTCGGCCATGGATGTGGCTTCGTCCTCTCTCGTGAAAAGTAATCGGGCCCCCCCCCCTGGGGTGACCGGCACTCTGGCCGCTCTGCTGGAGGGGGGGTCATGTGCCGCTCCTGGGGCATCCGAAAGTGTTGATTCCCCCATCGTGTCCCTCAGTAGACCTGCAGTGCTGTCTGCTCAGGAGGAACTCAAGAAAGTTTGCCTCGTCGGCCAAGTGTTTGGCCCTAGGCCCCCGCTCGAAATCGTGCGACAATGGCTTCGAAAAGAGTGGTTCCCTCGAGGACTAATTGTCAGCAAATGTGAGTTCTTACCAGCAAACCACATGCTACTAGTCTTTGAAAATGAAGAGATGGCGTTCCAAGCCCTAAGCGTTGGCACCTGGCAGCTCGGTCGGACGACCCTGTGCTTATTCAGATGGTCCCCGGACTTTACCCCCGACAAATCGAAATCACTTCGGTACCCTCTTTGGGTTGAGCTCCCTAACCTCCCATACTTCTTGTACAACTTCGTGTGGGACATAGTCTCCCCTATCGGCAAGCCGTTGGCTTCACGAGAAGACATTGGTGGTCTCATCTATGAGGGTGCAAGACACTCGTTCAATGCTAGATGGCACCCACAAATCTGCGTCGAGGCCGACCTCAGTTTGCCGCTTCCTGCAACGATCAAAGTGGACATGGGCGAAGGAGATGTTTGGGAGCAGGATATCACCTACAAAAACCTCCCCAACGCGTGCTTTCGTTGTGGCCAGCAAGGTCACAGGATTAAAGACTGCCCTCTCATGCAAAAAAACAAGCGATTTCAAGAAGCCTCCAAAACTGCTCAAGACAACTTTGACGTTTTGACCCACTTGACCAAGGAAGGGGAAGGCAAGGGCCTCCGCAATCCACAAGCTGATGCCGATGGCTTTACCGAAGTTAGAAGAAGAAGGAAAAGAAGTCCGAGGGCCAACGGGGAGAGGAACAACCTGCCAATTGCCCCACACAACAATCTGTATTGCAATCTTGGAGAGGAGATCAACGAGCTCGACTACCCAGGTGGGAAGCCACCTGTGGTAGACAACTACGACGAAGCCCTAGAGATCCCTGACAACAAAGAAACCCCCCAGGAGGGCTACACTACAAGTAAAGAAGATGGTTTCACTACTAATAATGAAGACAACATGGATAGTGAAAGTTCCATCATTGGATCGACGATCCCGGAAACGATGCCGAGCACAGGGCCCAATTCTCCCCAGTGGGGGGCATCCCGCAAAGGGAAACAGCCTTTGGAGTTACCCTGGAAAAGCCCCCATAAGAACCGATTTCTAAGTCGGGATCAGATCCCAGCGAAAAAGAAAGATGAAGCCAAGAGAAGAAAAGACAAGGCTCCCTCCCGCAAAGAGGGATCAATACAAAAATGATTGTCATCTCGCTAAATGCTAGGGGGCTAACCGACCCCTCAAGAGCGGCCATCATTGGTCAATGGCTCCGCGACATTAGCTTAAAACCAGACATTATATGCATTCAAGAGATTAAAATTGACGGAGAAGACCTTCTGAAGCGACTCAGACAGGTTTCCTCGGCCCATGTGTGGATCCCAACAAAGCACCAGCGGGGGTCCGGTGGAACGGCTATCGGTGTTAAACAACCCTGGCTTGAAAAGCTTGAGAACTCCATTGAAGATGTAAATCACCGCTGGATTGCGGTTTCTTTTGGTGCTCCCCTCTGTGTTACTATGGTTTCTTTGTACGCCCCTAACGGGGATTTGGAGAGGCTGAACACTTGGACTTCTCTTGACTCGCTTCCCCACATAGTGCTTATATGTGGAGACTTCAACATGGTGGAGGACCCTATGGACAGATGGATGGGCAAGGGCAGGGTCATCGACAGTCGGGAGAAAGAAACGTGGGACATGACCAAACTCCACTTGGATCTGGTCGAATTCAAAGACTCGAATGGCTTTTCCTGGTCGAATCTCCAAGCGGGCGAGGATCTGAGGAAGGCTAGACTTGATAGATGCTACATCTCTCAGAGCTTTACTCATCTGTGGGGCCACCCTTCCATCACGCAACGTACTGACCTCACCATCTCTGATCACTACCCGATCGTTATCACTTTTCAACCTTCCAACAGGATCCACAAGGCTCCGTGGTTCCATGCCAACGCTTCCACCTTCTCTCTCCCCTCCGTCCACCAAGAGATTGCCGATGTGTGGAAGGTGGCGTTCGCCTCTGGCTTGGCCCCAGCCAAGTGCTGGAGAAGTGCGGTCGACAAGTCTCGCAAGATCATGATCAGAACTAAGAAGATGCTCGAGACAGTGCGGCGGGCTCGTAGGGAAGCGCTTTACCACAGACTCTGGCGACTCGAGGAGGAAGTGAACAAAGGAAAACACCAAGCCCAGAAAGGTCTCCGAAAAATCAGAGCAGCGTTGAGATATGAGGAAGAAATACAAAGGAAAAACTTGCAAATCTTCTTCAAGGAGTGGTGGGCTGGAAAAGCCGACAAACCCACCAAAGAGATGTGCAGTATCCTTAAAAGGAAACACAACAGAGAGACGATTCCCCTACTGCTTGACCCACATGGCAATGTATGCAACTCGGAAGAAGATAATTTTGGCATCATCGAAGGGCACTTCACGAGACTCCTGGGAACCTCGAACCCCCTCTCCCACCATAGAAGGGACTGCATGGCTGCCATTTCTAGGGTTTCCCCCCGGAGAATACCACCCAACCTCCACTCCCTGCTTCATGCCCCGATCTCTGAATCAGAAATAATTGGGGTCATTGATGCCCTCCCTTTCGGTAAAAGCCCGGGACCCGACGGACTCACTAATGAGTTTTTTAAATCCTTCAAGCTGGTGGTCGCCACCCCTCTTCGGTTGGTTTGGCAAGAAGCGCTAAAATTTGGTGCTCTTCCCTCTTGTATAAATAATGGAATTATCAAGCTGATTCACAAGAAGGGGGAAAAAAACAGAATCGAGAACTGGCGGCCAATTACGATGCTCCAAACAGGATACAAGATCGTCGCCAAAGTCATTGCCAATAGACTTGCGTGCCACCTGAGATCTTGGCTTAGTGAGGACCAAAAAGGTTTCATCAAAGGCAGGTCCATCCTGGAAACCATTATGGATATTTGGGAAGGTATTCAATTTGCAAATGAGTCTAATCAAGATGTGGTCTTCCTCAAGATCGACTTTGACAAAGCTTACGATAGGCTAGAATGGGACTATATTCTGCAGTCGCTCCAAGACCTCGGATGTAGTCAGAAATTCACCAAGATGATCGCGACCCTTCTCGGCAACGCAACGACCCAAATTAACGTTAACGGCAAACTTTCGAAGGCGATCCATCTTAAAAGATCTATTAGACAAGGGTGCCCCCTTGCCCCCCTTCTCTTTGCCATCGCCACTGAGGGGCTGAGCAGACTTGTGGCTCATCATGTGGAGGCTGGCAATATCAAAGGCCTCCAGCTACCCCACGTCCACAGTCAAATCATCATGAGACTTTTTGCCGACGATATGAACGCGTTCGTTCACAATGATAATACCAGCCTGGAGACTTTTTGGAGGTGTCTTCATACCTTTTGTGAGGCCTCTGGATCCAAAATCAACCACAATAAGACCGCCTTTAGGGCCATTGTGGGACATCAACCTGGCCTTCTCATTGATCATGGCTGCCAAATCATTCCGCAGGGCCAAATCTTTCGGCTGCTAGGAATCCCCTTGGGGTTTGGCGTCTCTATGGAGCAGCGATGGAACTGGGTGCTGGCCAAACTTGAAAACAAGCTCAATTACTGGAGAGGCATGCAAATCAATCTCGCTGGTCGGGCGATGGTTATCAACACGTTCCTCCTCTCGTCTACCATCTATTTCCTTTCTTGCTGGAGACCGAATGAGCAAGGCCTGTCCAAACTGAATAGCATCTGCAGAAACTTTCTTTGGACGGGTGATCATAACAGAAGGGGGGTGCCTAAAATCAAATGGGCCATCTGCACCAGCCCTAGAGATAGCGGGGGGCTTGGCATCCTGGACATTGGGTGTATGGCTAACAAACTGGCAGCCAAATGGATGATTAAAGCTTGGTGCAATAGGGAGGCCTCGTGGGCCAAGCTGATCTTCAGAAACAAAAATGAGTTGGCTCTCACGGGGTCCCCGAACTGGAAAAACCTTGACATCATGACACTGCTATTCTCCCCGATACCTGTCTTCCCGAAAGGCTCCAACCTCGTCTGCTCTCTTTGGAAGGGCTGGAATAAAGTCAAAAGCTTCACAAGAATTAGTGAGGACTGGAAGTGGGCGGCCGGAATCAGACAAAACGATTCTATCTGGTTTCCGATTCATGGCATCAGGAGTGTGGAGTCGTGGAACATTCAAAATGCCAAGAAGTTATGGAACAAAGGATTCAAAAAATGGAAACACCTCTGGAAACATGACACCAACAGGTGGATCAGCTACGAGGATATCGACCCTCGCATAAACATCTCCTACGAAGAATGGAACACCTTGCAAAGCAGATGCCTCGCTTGGGATCGTCACAAAACTCGCCTTCTCATGGGACATGATGCTCCGAACGCGCGTGGTCTCAAATGGCACAATGGAAATAGCCTACTCAAAATCCCGAACATCAAAGAAACGACTGACCTCCAGATCAGCCTCAACAAGAAGTGGTGCCTGTCTTGGACGCGGCTTCGGTGGGACATGAAATTCATGGGTATCTGGCACCCACTTATAGAGATTAAGAAGTCTGTTCTCTTATGGCAAATTCTTCATCGAGGAATTTGGACTAACCATAAGGCAAACAAAATTTGTGGGATCCCTCCGTGGTGCAAGCGCTGCCACCGTGCAATCGAAGATGTCCCACACATCTTCCTTACTTGCCCCAACTCCTACAGAATCTGGCAGACGGTTGGACTGAAAATCAGAGCTCAGAAACAGCTTAGTTGGAAACAAGTCCTTTTGGGAGAAGCGATTGGATGCTCTGCGGCTCTCTGGAACGCAATCAGAGGGGAAGTCCTGTGGAAAATTTGGCGGGAGCGGTGTGCTCTCAACTTCGGCGACCCTCCCAGGGAGTGGTCGATTGAAAAATCTCTTTTCCTCCTTGGCAAAAGGATTGTCAACAGTAAGAAATCCCCCCCCTTCAGGCACCATCAAGTCCTCCTTTTGATCAACAACAAGCTCAAACCCAAGTGGGTCCCGCATGAGGGCGACGAGAGGGTGATCAACCTTCTTTGTAATGCAACCTAGGATTCAACCAAGCTTCCCTTGCTTTGTGGGATTTGGGGGGTCCCGTGGGCACTAGTCCCCTTCTTTTGTACCTTTGTTTCTTAATTTAATTCAAGTCCGGGAGAGTAGGCTATTGCCGAACTTCCTTTATGTAAAAAAAAAAAAGTGGGCTGTAACGTGCAGCTAAGGACATTTTCTTGACTCTAGGAGTCTAGCCTGCCTCTATTTTTGTGTTCAGCTTACGAGTTATTTTTGTGTTCTTAGCTGGTGACTAATTCAGGGGTGTCTTGGTTTGAGTTCAACAGGCGGCCAAGGAATCTTTTATATCATAGAGATTCGCAGCGTTTTGTTCTCCTTAGTTTGCAAAGTGAGCGACCTAATCTTTAGCTTTTTAAGGCGTCAGTTCAATTCATCTTTTTTAAGCCTTCAAAGTTTTTGCTCTACAACGCCATTGGGTTTGGAATTTAATAAGAAGCTCGAAAAGGGGGAGGTTCTTTTCTTGTCGGGCCCTTGTCATGGATTTGGCGACCCCCTCACTTGTGAGAAGTAACCTGGCCCCTCCTCCGGGGGAGACCGGTAACCTGGCCTCTGCTAGAGGGGGGATCTTGTGCCGCCCTTGGGGCCTCCAAGGGTGTTGAACCCCCCCTGGTCTCCCTCTGTAGATCCGATCTGTCAACTCAAGAGGAGCTCAAGAAAGTTTGTCTCGTCGGCCAAATGTTTGGCCCTAGGCCCCTGCTTGAAACCGTGCGACAGTGGCTTCACAACGAGTGGTTCTGTTGTATAATTACATGGGTCTAAGGGGTAGAACCCTTGGGTTTCTAGGTGTGAAACCCTTTGTATTTATGGTTTATGTACCCTTTTAGATGGGTCTTGAACCTTAGGGTTGATTCTCTAAGGTTGAGTACCTTAGGCTTGATTGGAAGCTTCTCCTAGCCACTTGGTTTGTACGTGAAAGCTTGGAGAGTCTTCTTTTAGAACCCATGTAATTTCATGTGATTTCGAGCTATATATTGGAGGGGTTGGTTGGGTAGAAAGATATCTCTCTTCCTACTGTGTGGCCTTGCTAGTTGTGAAAGCTTGGAGAGTCTTCTTTTAGAACCCATGTAATTTCATGTGATTTCGAGCTATATATTGGAGGGGTTGGTTGGGTAGAAAGATATCTCTCTTCCTACTGTGTGGCCTTGCTAGTTAGTTCTCTTAGATTTCTTAGTTCAATTGTGTGGGGGCTATGGAAGTCCTTCCACAAGAGAATAGTGGCATGAGAGCTAGGTACCGGCGGTCGAGGGGAATCTCTTTGAAATTGAGTGTTGTCGGCAGTCGATGGCAGTCTTTGTTTAGAGAGTTTGTTTAGAGAGCAAAAAACATACTATGTGACCCCCTTCCAAGAAGGGAAGTCAGCCCACCCACTATGGAGCCAAGTCAGCCCGCCAATGGCGAGAACCTGTACAGGCACAGTTCTATCAGTGTGAACGCGGTAGAGAGAGAGCCACACAAACGTGAGCTCCTCTCTTGCTTCGTTTAGTACAACAACCGGCGCACATGTATTTGAACATCTTTTTGAGCTGCCAATTCGCTTATGTGGGCTATATCTACCGCCGTGAGAGCAATGGACGTAGATGGTTGAAGTCGGAGGCCATACGCTACCCTAAGTATACTTGTGAACCAATTTACATGGAGATGGATCCAACAAGATCACATGAAGAGTCCATGGAGTTCTTTGACATATTAACTTGGGGAAGTATTTTATTATTTCTTTATTCATTCTTTGCATATTTTATTATAGAGGCAATGCCTTCAAATGTGCATTTTGAATTCAAAACTTTGGCCTACGAATGTGCTCCCACTTTCCCTATCTACTATCTAACGAAACCACAGTCAAGGGATCGGGCTTGAAAAAAATATGCGGAGAAAGAAGTCCTTGTTGAGTTTGACTTTAGTCTGACTTTGTGAAATGACTTGAGAGGTGTAGAATAAGTGGGAGCCTTGGATACAAGTGAAATACCACTACTATTAATGTTATTTTACTTATTCCGTGAGGTGCAGGTAGGGCTTTGCCCTGCATCTAGTCTTAAAAGTGTGTTTGTATGCCGATCCACATGGAAGACATTGTTAGGTGGGGAGTTTGGCAAAAGTGACACATTTATTATAAGCTAGAGGTGTCAGAAAAGTTACCGCAAGGAGATAGCCAAGCGTTCATAGCAACGTTGCTTTTTGATCCTTATTGCACCCTATATATTTAAGTATCATTCTTTTCCCAATATATAGGAGAGTATGCCTTATGTGGATAACTTCTTGATACATTAGGAACAATTCTATGCAAAATATTAGTGTATGCATTTATAAAGCATATGATTCTTCTTCATGTGTATGGAAAGGAAAGATCATATTTTTTATGCATAGATAAAATAGATGGAGATTTCAAAAAATGAATATTTTTTGGCACATAAGTAAGTATCAAGTGCCCAAGAAAGACTTCAAAATGGACAAGATGGGTTGACCGAAGCCCATTTCATTGATATGAGAACACTCAAGTACGCACGAAGTGCCAAGATGGAAGGGAAGGAGTGCAATGGCCCAAGCCTACTTCATCACTTTGAGACCACTAAAATAAAATCAAGGGAGGGATGAAGCTTAATTTCCAGGTAAGTATTTGCACCTCTTTCTTTTTTTTGCAAATTAAAGAACATACAGTGCATGTCATAATAGACATGACTAGGAAATGGATGCATGGCCCAGTTTCTGTGGTCACATTGACAATCAATCATGGAAATAAGTTGCACTATGCATCAAGTTCATCATTAAAAGGAAAGATTGGAGGTGCATAAAAACAATCGTGGTTAGGAAGAATGCATCTAATGCATTGTTGCAACTTGCATATACAAAGTTGCATGGAAATTTTGCACCATCCTTTGGATGAACAAAGTTCAAAATTGGAACTTTTGCATGCTTTAAGGAGGGGTTTAGTATATGAACCTTATGCATGCTACACCTTTTTCCAATAAAGGTGTTAACGTCTTGGCATAAATTAAAAGTATGTATTTGGAATATAGTACATGGGTTTGAGGGTTAAGAGGAAGATTTGTGTTATTCAAGCTTAATTATGGTTACAAGTTCCATGATAGGAATAATGGTAATAAAGCCAATTAGCCATAAGTAAAGCTACCATTCACTTCCTATATGGTTGGACTCTTATAAGCCAAGAAATGGTACATTGGCAAGATACATTAAGCTTAAAGTCCCTCTTATGGAGTATCAAATTCCATAATTAACCCACTACATGCTTGATCCGCAAGGCCAAGGATTTAAGTGATAGGTCAACATTTTTCTCTTAGCTAACGATGAGAGAATGATGATGTCTTAGAGTGGTTACTTGCAAGCTTTAGGAAAAGATAATATACCAATATATCTATATATACATATAGATAGTATTAGAAGATGTAAGTGTCAATTATCATGTTCAAGAAAGTTCTTTGTTGAAAAAACTGAAGAACTATTTGGAGCTTTGCATTATTCTTCCAAGAAAATGCAATACATGAAGAGAAGGTAAAACTCAAGGGTTGTAATAAACCCTACATACCATTTTCCAATGTCCTAGAAGTAAAGGACTATTCAAAATGGTAAAATAGTATTACCATCTACTTCAGAGATTTGATTTGCAAGTCAACTATTCTTTGTTTAGATTACACATTATGTCAAAATAGATAATATATAGTTGAGATCTAAAACTAGCTCTATTATCAAGTGACATAAAAAGGATCTTTTCGAGTATATCTGAATCAGGGAATAGTTGAAAACTCAACTTTTGAGACTAGTCTTGTCAAGTTGCAATTAGAACTGAGACTTGGTAAGTTGAAAGTCCATTGTAGCATAGGCAATACATATGCTCTGTAGTGGAAATAACACTTACAAGTCCAAGAAGTAATAGATGACTTGATTAGAAGAAGATACGATCCCTAAATTCAAGCTAAAGTTACCTTTACTTAAGTGGAAGTGTAAGTCGGATGGTATGGGACATCTAGGCTTACATGACCACTCAAGTTGATTCGTTGGTATGGGACATTGAATTGAGAGGTAATTCAAAACTTGAACCTTGGGACATTTGTTATATATGCTTGGAGAAGAGAAAGCAAAAAAGCTCTGAATAGTTCTTTTAACTAGGAAGGACAATAAAAAAATTGAAAATAAACTCTTTCAAATACTTCTGAAAGAGCAGAATTTTCAATTTACTCTCAGGTAGTTTTTGAGAACGAAAACTCTTAAGGAGGGGAGAAAGTCCCCAAACAGCGAGTCGTAACAAACGAGAACTATGTCATAAAAAGAGAACACTCTCTTCAAAAATCAAGCAAATGGCAGCTTATGTTTGAGATTCCTTTATACCAGTATACATATATTACAAAAATGAAGTGAAAACATGTGATTTTTTGACATTTTTTGTCATTTTCTCATAAAAGAAGAGCTCAAAATGTAGTCAAAATTTCACTATATAAGGCATTGACATGTCCAAAATCTATATGGTAAGACATTGATATGTCCAAAATCTATATGATAAGACATTGACATGTCTAAAATTTATATAAAGAATGTAAAACTGAATAATTCTTATAAAAAATAACATTTTAGACATATTTTTAATGGGTGGATATTTGATTGTTATTCAAAATTGCTGCAAAACATGGTTTTATTAACCAAACTACTTCGAGGCATTTACATAAGCACTAAAAATGTTAGAGAGCTTCAATGCAACTCACAACTATGTCGATCTATGTCTACACCCTCATCATCTGATGCACTTGATTCACTCATACTGTTGAGAGCTCTCTTCTTCTTCTTCTATATCCACAAGAGCTCTATCTTCATCCACGTACATACCAAATTCTGCAGGATCATGCACAAATCTTCTTGTTTGCCTATGATTTCCTTTACCACATACATCTGGAAGCTTTTGCTTTATCATATTGATGGTTGTTTTCCTCAAGTGACCTGTTTTTGTCAAGGAAAAATCATAAACAAGAATATCTACATCATCCATTTTAAGAGCGGATGTGCTTCGAATATTCTTTTTCTTTTTTGAACCTCTTCGTTTAGTATCACACACCGTTTCTAAGTTATATTTACCTGTGAATGCATTACTACTTTTAGTGTAATACCAATGCACCATCAAAGCCTCTATTCTTCTCTGATCAATATCTTTAGTTATCTCTAAAACCTTTGCAATCCAAAATGGTCTGGTAGCCTCATCACCATCAGCAAGTACTGCAATAAGTGTTCCAACATTTATCTCTATTAAATTTCCTTGCCATCTTGCTTCTGCCTGTTTTGTCATCCTTGGGCCTACATAAATATTTCTTTCTGGTGGATGTATAAAACTTTGAAGTGTATCTGCATTACATGCTTGGGCCACATTCAGGGATCTTTGTGTACAAAAATCCCATGTGAATGGAACATCAACTGGCCAATGACCTGCAATTGTATACTGTATAATCTCTTCTTGATGATTGAAAAAGTCCTCCCACCAAGATACATCTTGATCTCCAGCATATTTTTTTGCACGCTCAATATGTCTCTTCTTTTCAATGAGTGCATGCATCCAGCTTTTACTTTGATCAACCACATTTCCACATCTTTCTGTATTGTTTTTATCTTCATATGGTGATTGTTCTGCACCATACACTGTAGACAAATTAGGCACCTGCAATAAGAATCTGCATCCCTCTTTAGGCTCCCACCCAGGAGAAGATGAATACTGCTTTGCAAATAAAAGGGTTATTTCATCAACCCTCCTCATCAAGAATACATGGTTGAAACTAATATTGTGCAATGGAGCCAAAACCTTAGCACTGTTATCAAGGCCCATTGAGCAAAAGTGCTTAAAGTTATAAATCTGTGTGAGGTGTTGAACTTGTGGTTTTGGAGTATATGCTTCTGAAATCAGCTCAGATAAAATCGGAAGAGTAAAAGCATTGTTACGTGCCAACTTCTTAGAGAAAGTACTCAACATTTGATCAATGTGATCATGAGTGTGGCCAACCAGAAGGAAATTTACCTTAACCTTCTGAAATACCTGTTTTTCAACAAGCATGCTTAAATATCCAAAGACTGTAGAATTTTTATTCTCTCTTGCAGTATTATCAAGTTGCAAATATAGAGTTGGTGGCAAAAGACCTTCCATGATTGCAAAACACAATGAATGACAGTAACTATAAGGTTTGGATCATTATGCACATTCGGATATGTGAAGAAAACCTTGGACATTACAGTTCCATTGTATACCAAAGCACCAACCAAATGCATTTGCACAAGGACTTCATCTCCAATGTCCTTAGGGATGCGATAAAAATGTGGCAAACAAGTTTTTTTTTTATCCATACCATCAATCAACAAACAGATATAACACTCTGGATTTCTGAGTGATTTACTTCGATGATGAATTGCTTTCTTTCTCTCTAAAGCTTGACTCTCATGATGGTTGTTAAGAAGGTTTTTAAAATTATTCTTTTCCTATGGTGTTGTAGCCCCCTTTGCCATGTTTTTCAAAGTGGCGCAAACTGAACATTCACCCATTCTAACTTTACGAGGAATAGACACATTGTTAAACTCTTCCTTCCATAATCGAGTAAAGTGACGATACAACACATACTTCTCATTTCTATTTTCCATGTCTTCTCTATATATTTGAAATACCTCTCGACGAGTAAAGTTATCTGACAAGTGCAACCTTCCAGTTATAGGCATAACCTCACAATGCAAGCTAAAATAGTTCATCATCCAATTAATTGCATGACGTCCCAACAGATCCTTTGGTCCCAACATGGAACGTATCCAAAATGAGATCCCCATTCAAAAGCCCCTGTTGAACCCTATGTATTCTAGAATTTCCCACACCCATTGCAATTTTAAATGCAGCCCTACAACATCGCATCCCTTAACTAAAGAAATATTCAAAAGCAACACGTGTTACTGACATGTTATCCTCAATCCATTCGTAAATTGTACAAACATTTCAAACCACAACACTGCTTCACAATATCCAATGCAATCTGTCTATCTGAAGTAAGAAATTTAAATCTTTTTTGACTCACTTCACGAGGCCTTCTTTTAAATCGTAGATTGAGCTTGCTTTACTTTTCCGTTGCTCCACATGCACTTGAGTCAGAAGGGAGATCAATGGTTGGATCAGATGGGAGATCAAGAGGTGCATTTGGTTGAGCAGCATTGCACTGTGAATTGGATAACTTAAATGACTCAACAGAAAACATAGAATCATCGACACGTTCTAAACCATAGGGATCATCACTTCTGTGGAAAGGGTCAACTGAGAACAATGAATCCGAAACTGTATCAATATGAGCAGAGGAAGTTGATGCCCAAGCATCCACAGAAAAGATTGAGCTCATCTTCACTGAGTTCAGAGAAGACTGGAGATGAATGAACTTTTTAAATAAGTAGAAATCCGAGATCAAGTGAAGATGTCACATCAAATGTCACATCAAGAAGATATGAAATCAAAAGTTCATTAAAGTACATTAAATTACATTAAACATCAAATTACATCAAATTACTTAATTACTCAAATATACACTAATAAGGGAACCAAAGATTTGATTCACTTTTGAAAGATGAGATACACAGTTGATTTCTAACTAGATATGAGTCATTGAGTCTTAGCATTATGAGTGAATCAAAATATATCCAAGTTGAGTTCCAACTGGATTAGATATTAAAATTGTTTGGAGTAGTGCCATTGAAGACTATACAACAAGAAATTTTACCTTTGGTTAAGATTTCAAGAATTAGGTTTTATTGTGGTCTTGGCTAGATCTCAAAGAGGTAGATGAAAGTATATTAAAAAAGAATTGTGTGTAAAAGAGGTACACGGAAATGTATATGTAAGAAGTATATAGAAAAGTATATGTAAGAATTAACTATATGCTTGTTACAAAAGATTTTCAAATGAATTTTGAATCCCTGAACGTTGGATGCAAAGACAATGAGTGATGTTTGAAACTACCAAGCTATTTTGTTGAAATTACCAACCTATTTTGTCGAAATTACCCCAAAGTTCTTTACTTGAACGTTTATTCATACATTGATTTTCCATTTCAACAATGTGTTACAAGATAAATGTGAATATGAACTGAAGTGAGAAGGATAACACTATAAAGTTGTCATTAATCTCCCATATTCAACACAACTTAGACTTGATTTTTTCCCAAGCAAGAGATTCTAAGAAACAATTTATACATGAGATTAGAGATCCTCATGTACATACCATACTCTTGCCATTGAAGTGTAAATTCCATGCAAATGTATATAAATAGTTGCAAGGTTCTATGAATATTTCATTAAAGTCGAGGTGAAACAACCTATTTGTGTGAGTGGTATTTCCTGGTTAGATAAGTTGACAGATATAGTTAGCAACTGGACTCATTCAGTTAGATCCAGTTAGTCTCTGGTACCCAATTGCCTATAAATAGCAGAGGAATAGATCATTCTCATTTTCAAAATCCACGACCAAGGGAGAGCAACAGAGCACAGACAGCCATGGAGCACAGAGCTCAGCATACCAGCAAGGCAACTCGCATGGAGAAGAAGAATGTTGGCAAGAGTACCAAGAGGTAGACAAAATCATACCACAAAAAAAGATTCCTAAAAGATTCCTTTTGTATGTTTGAGTAAATAGTATGCTTTCTAGGTTTTTATTTTTCTTAGCTCCTAAAATATAGATCCAGTGAGGGTACAACTCGATGCCAGGCATCGACCTAATGGTGTAAGTCGATGCCAAGCATCGACTTTTAGGTGCAAGTCAATGCCAGGCATCGACTTTGTGTGCAAGTCGATGCCAAGCATCAACTTGAGGGTGTAAGTCGATGCCAGACATCGACTTGAGGGTGTAAGTCGATGCCTGGCATCGACTTGCACCCTCAAGTCGATGCCTGGCATCGAGTTGTACCCTCAAGTCGATGCCTGGCATCGACTTGCACCCCCAAGTCGATGCCTGGCATCGGCCTGGAAGGTCGATGCCTGGCATCGAATGTGGCCTGAAAGTTGATGCCAGGCATTGACTTTAGGGTGCAAAGTTGATGCCAGGCATCGACTTTTAGGTGCAAGTAGATGCCTAGCATCGACTTGGACCCTTGAAAAACACAATAACGTATGAGCTGATATTTCCAAGCCCCTTCAGGGATGCTGAGTCCAAGAGTGAGAGGCCCTTCAAGAAGCTGAGAGTGACCATGAGCACTGCTGATCAGCAACGTGACAAAGGCATTGGTCACCAAGCAAAACCAAAGAAAATTCATGCATCCTTATCCTCTGAGAAGGCCAGCAATCCGGTTGGAATATCCTCTGGTGGACAGAGTAGCATCAAAATTCCTGATGATGATACAACTAGGAAGGATAGGTCGAGGGACGCAGAGGTCTTAAGGACAGATCGTCCAGTGCGAGACATGACATACCTGGAGTGGTGCCTTCAGTATGTTGAAGAAAAGAATGTAGTCCTTCTTGTGTTCGCAGGGGCATATGGGAGAGGAAAGATCACGACAACACAGGGTTTTCAGTATGGCCTTGTGTACAAACTGGATTATGAAGATGAGGATTCTGACAACCTCCTTGTCCTGGTAGAGACATCAAAAGGTTTAAGAAATGTTATATGCAAGATGGATTTCTTGTGCTCAGAGTGTTGTGTTCCAGATGGGCTTGCAGAGATATGCAGGGACTCAGTGAATCTTATCAAGGACTTGATGCCATGGATCAAGGGCAATATCATGCCAACACAACAGAAGATGACAACCCCTTTAAAGGCAAGGGGTAAGCAGAGCGTGCAGAAGAAGTTCCAGAGGAAAAAGAAGAGAATTGCAGATGAGGAGTCTTCTGACTCAAGCTCTAGCTCTGAGGATATAATAGTTGCACCCGGTGGAGAGCTTGCCTCGGGTGTTCTTGGTATTGAGCAGAACAAGATGAGGGAGGACATAGCTAGAAGAAAAGTTGTGAAGAAGGGGCAGTTGTTCCACCTGCCAATCAATATCATCCATAGGCCACCAATAGATCCAGTCACAGGGAGGAGGCCCCTTGAGATCAGGGAGCCACACAATTTGCACGTGCAGAATCTTAACAAGAAAATGAAAATAAATCCTCATGCTACCGTTGTGCCATTCCTTGTCATGGTGGATCCGAATGAGTGCAGCTCTGTGGAGGATTTCAATGAGGGTTTGTTTGAGGATTATACATATTATGTGATTGGAGGTTCACACTCTGTAGAGGCCCGCAGAGAGCTAGTGAAGGAGCACCCTACCACATTCTTCTTTAGGTATGCAAAGTGCAAGATATATGTTGGTCTTACAACTGAGGAAGCCAAGCTTCTTGCTTGGGATCACAACAATGACAATGACTACAGGCAAAAAATGTCCTCCATAGAGAGAATTCGGTTCTTCCACCATGAATATGAAGATTGTCTCGTGAAGGAAGCTGGAAGAATACATCCCAATCTACGAAAGCAATGCCTTATTGAGGTTGGAATTGCACTGGATGAGAATAGAAAGTCTGATGCTTTGAGGAAATATGATCCATGGTTTCAACTGGCTTTCAGAACAGGTGAGATCTGGGATCTGCAGGATAAAATTTTCACAATGTGGGAGAACAAGGAGGTCAAGGGCCAGAAGCAACGGAAGTCGAGGCCAGACCCACAAGTTGATCTGAAAGGAAAGGGAAGGAAAGTTGACCTCTCAATTGAAGAGGCTCCTGAGGACATGAAGCTGACACCATGGAGGGCCCTTCAAGGAATCAAGGATGATACATTGATTATATCAACTTTGTCAAGGGTAATCTCCAAGGAGTTAAGCTTGGAGGAGATGGTGACTGAGCTCAATAAGTATGTATGTTATTGTCAGATCCTTTTTCCCTCCTCCCATGTTTCAAGTCTAACCTAGTCTCTTTTTCATTTCTGTGACTGTAGTCATAAACTATACATGAAGATTCAGGAGGTGATGATGAAGAGGCTGGGTTTCTTTTCTTGGACAGAGGTCCAAGCAGACTATCCAACCACATCATCCTACAAAGCTTTATCAGAATATTTTATCCTGTTTCGTGATTGGGTAGGTTCTCTTTCAGAGTTCATGCCTGGTTTGCTATTAGTATAGATGCCTTGATTCACCTAACCAATTTGATGCCAGGCTTTTAGTAGGAATTCGATGCCTGGCATCGACTTACTGCTAAATTCGATGCCTGAAATCGACTTGGGGGCATAAGTCGATGCCTGGCATCGACCTCGTGGCATAAGTCGATGCCAGGCATCGACTTATGTCCCAAAGTCGATGCTAGGCATCGACTTTCAGTAGAAAGTCGATGCCTGGCATCTACCCACACACGAAATCGATGCCATGCATCGATTCCTTATGTTTCGTTTGTTGTCTTGAAGAGCTCATTTAATTGTCTTTCCACTTTATTCTACAGAAACCAAAGAAAAGTAAGTCTGCAGAGCTACTAGATGATTGCCCCCCTGCATTCTTGGCTCACATTCAAAGAGCAAGGCATGAGAAATCTAGACTGAAAGCCAAGGAGATTGATTTTGATGATGAACGTGATCTGAAATGTTTCTCCAATCCCCTAGACCCCCTTAGGCCTGTATATTACAATGTATTCTGTAGTGATGTAAATAACATTTGTTATGTTGTGCCTAGAAAGCATTTCTCCCTTCTCATAGCAGACATACCCTATGGATTTAGGATGTTGGGATCAGTTAATGACGATGAACCCTTCAAACACCCTCAGATTCGGAAGATGGTCACTGATTTTGCAGAGTTGACTATGTCTCCTCTTTGGAGGATAGTAATTTTCCATAGCAGAGACCAGTCTTTCTCTGTTTCAACTGCTCTGAAGGCAAGATGTCATGCTATGGAGTGCCTCACGTGGTAAGTAATCTTCTTTCTATCTCCATGGCTTTAATGATGCTCTCTGTCACTTATAGTTCTTGTTGGGAGGGTGAAGACAAACGTCAATCACACTCCTTTGCATAGGTTTGTGAGCTCCACTGAATGCATTACAATTGGCTATTATGATGAAGTAAGCAAAAGGAGAGTCAGGGAGCATTGCAATGAGAATGGGATCTCAAATGTGCTCATGTTCCCAGCTGTTACCAAGAAACTTTGTCATGTAGCTGGGGACATGACATTGCTTAACCCCTATCAGAAGCCACAAAAGCTCATAATGAGATTGCTTCAACTATTCTCCAATGATGATGACTGGGTCCTAGACCTTTTTTTGGGCACAGGTAATTTCAATTTTAACAATTTTCATTAATCATCATGTTGATTGGCCTCTAAGTGGTTTTCTGCTGTTTCAGGAACGACTCTGGCTTGCTCCTTAAAGATGTTCAGACACTGCATAGCTGTGGAGAAGGATGATGCTCAAGTGAGCTTCATTAGAATGAGAATCAATGGGCTGAATGAATGCCCAGATGAAGACCAAGAGGTTGGAAGGAAGCACATTGCAAACACAGAGAGATTCCAACTGGCTTCAAGGGACCCTGTTCCCCCACTTGCAGATGAACCGAGGGACATGGTTGACCTTGAAGAGCCAATCTTGGAGCAAGAGAGGCAGGATATGTGTTCTAATGTTCCAGAGGATCCCATTATGCTTGAGCCTGAGGAAAGCTATGATCAACTTCAATTGTAGATTCATATTACTCTTGTAAAACACATAAAATGTAAAACATCATTTTAATAGAAATATAATGTCGAGTTCTGCTTCCACTTTGTGTTCAACTTGATTTATCTTGAGCATTTCTCTGATGAATGTGTGAATGTTTCTTAGTATAATTTTGTTGATCTTAATCTTCTCTTGGGAATGCTTTTGTGAAATTTATTTCTTATTCTGTGAATATGGCCCAACATCCAATGACGATCTTAACTATACAAAGGGGATGATCTTAATTGCCTTGTTAAAATGTTCCTATTTTTGCAGCACATGTACTCTAAGTTTCGAGTAGCTTTTAATCAGCTATAATATGTGCTTGTTGAGGTTATAGATGTAATGAAGGAGCTTCCCGAACTCTTACTTAAGATCATGATGTGGGATTCTTGATCATGCTGAACAACTAGTTTTCATGGCACCAAGTATTTTATTATATCTATCTTGACTACTTGGGATATGAGATCAAGCTTCTAGTGACAATATTTACAAGCAAGAACAAGTGATGCTTTCTAGATATTGTAAAATGCCCACTTTATTGCTTTATATCATGGTCTTTAGGTTAAAAGGAATAGAGAACATGTCTTTGTTCTCCTTTGTTGTGACTCAGTGTTCCCAAGAACTTGTTTCTTATGCCTTGAAAACACCAACTAGGGTATTACAAGGTAAAAGATATGCAAGAAATAGATAAAGGTTCAAGTACTTCCTCGTATTCTAGTACTTCATATATCTTTCTTTACATCTTCAACTAAATGAAGTTCTCAAAGATTGGGAATTCTCAAAGAACCCAAATGCAAGAGAAGACTTGCATACACCATAAGGATTGTATAAATCCTAAGTGGGTTAGGAAAAGAAGTTGGATGAGCTATAAAGCATAATCTATCTTAATGCTTCATGGGGATAACATAACATACATAATGGATTCTAGTAATATAGACCTAAGGAATATGGTTTCTTGTATGAAGCATAATAGCTAGATCCTCAAGTAAAACCCATGGGTAAAACATTGAACATGAAGGGATCTATTTTGGGAAAGACCTAGTCTTATCTCTTATTTTGGCTAAAGAAGAAAAGAAAGCCGAAAGACCCAAATAGGGCAAAGATCAAGTCAAACTTTAAGTTTGATAAGATGAGTCACACCACATTAAATGGTTAACCAAATATTTAAAGTAAGATTAGTAGTGGTGTATCTGAGCATCTTAGTCCTTGCTCTCATAATTGTTGGTGCAGATCAATCACCAATTGAATGTTTGAAGACTAAAGAATGAAGGATGAGATCAATTCTTGAAGCTTGGAAGGAAGACACATTCAGAATATGTGAGGAATGTACACATATGTACATAGTTCTTTTAGATCTTTGATTAGTCATAGACTTGTACAAATTTATCTATAAATACCATGAAAATGTCGAGGCGTGATATGAGAGCATATGTGAGAATAGATAGAAGTCAAGAATGAGGAAGATAGATGTCATGAGACATGTGAAAAATTAGTTGAGTTTCCTCTCATCACTCAACTGTAATTTTCTGAGTTAATGAAGAAATATTGCGCCCGATCTTTTCGTGTCTGCTTCGTCTGTGTTTGATCAATTGAGAAATCCTTTTGAGGATATCTAAGTTGTTAGTTAATGAGCCTGTGACCTGAGTTTCAGAGTCTAATTGCAAACAGGCTAGGAGAATTGTAAGTAGGAACATTCATATGTGTTGAATGTTTACAGTTCTCTGAAACAGGCGCAAATTTCGAGTTTAATCTTTTGGTCAGATCTCACTCCATAGTTTAAAGTTTTGTGCAAGTAAGCACTTAATCTTTAAGTTAGAAGATGATCTACTCGTGGCTAGAAGCATTTGCTTAAACGGGTTTTGTACTGAGAGAATTGAAGTTAAGAAGTTAGGGGTGTCTAAATCGACTTCTCAGAAGTACAGATTCAGACATAGGTAACTTGTGAAGTTGATTTCTCAAGTTATACTAAACCTTTTGAAGAACTTTAACTTGGAGGAGGTGCGCAATCTCTAGGCGACACTCCATACAAAATTTCATAGAAAACTTTACATGTTTGATAGGTCAATTAGAAGAAATTGTGCAGCAGACTTTCTGTGTTTCATCTTCTTCACAGAATTTGTCAACTTTTGATAATTTGGAGATTGGACCTCTAATTTAGTGAAGGTTTTGACTTACTCTTGATATAGAGGCGTTCTAAATTCAAGAGTAGGTTATTCTTTTGGAGATTAACACTCTCCATCAGTGGTATCAGAGCAGGAGATATCAAATCAAGGAAATGAAGTTCCCGACTGCTGCAGATTCAAGAAATTCAACAATTGAAGAACTAAAAGGTGAAAGTTTGAAGACAAAGCAAGAGGAGGAGACCATACAACATCAAGAAGGACAAAAGGAGTCTAATTCGAAGTAAAGGTACATATATTGTTCATAAAGATTGAAGATTTCAATACACAGGTAGACACAAGATGGGAGATTCTCTACAGATAGAGAAATTGGATAGGGAAAACTATCCTGCATGGTCAATGAGGATGGAAGTTCATCTTATGAGCAAAGATTTAATTGCTTACATCACAGGAGAAGAAGAGAAGCCACAGTTCAGAGATCCTAGTGTTCCAACTAGGGAAGAGTTAGCAGATTTGAAAAATTGGATGAAGAAAGATGCTCAAGCTAGGAGCATTATCTATATGGCAGTCAATGATTACTTGTTACCTCATATTCGAGGTCTTGAAAGTGCAACTGATATTTGGAATGCTTTGGAGGAGCATTTCCAGAATACTACAAAGTCAAGGAAGGCATCCTTATGGGCAGAGTTTACAACTTTTAAGAAGAAGGCTTCTCAATCTATTTCAGACTATGTAACAAGGATGAAAGACATTGCAGATGCATTAGGAGCTGTTGATGAGGACATTGAAGAGGATAAATTGGTAAGGCAAATCCTTACAGGTTTGAGAGGTGATGACAAATGGAAGCCATTCATTTTGTCTACAGAATTATCACTTGACCATTTCACCCCTAATTTAAATCAATTGCTAGGTCATATGCTAACATTTGAGCAGGATGTTAAAGGAGATGGTGACAAGAGTGCAGGTCATGCAATGTACTCAAAGGACAAGAAGAAGAATAGCAAAGGAAAACAACAAGCAAGTGAAGATGAAGGAACAACTACTCAAGCCAACTTCCTAAGAGGAAGAGGAGGTGGCAAAGGTAGAGGAAGAGGCAGAAATAACAAGGATGGAGGCAAAGCTTGCTGGATTTGTGGTAAGACAAATCACTTAGCTAATGATTGTTGGCATAATACTCAGAGTAATAATGGATATAATCAAAATTATAATTCAAGAGGAAGAGGTGGCAGAAATCAAAGAGGTAATTTCAGAGGCAGAGGTGGTAGGAGTTACTTTGGAAGAAATGCAGGTAGAGGATTCCAAAGTCAACAATATAACAACACCTACTACAATTATGCTTCAGATCAAAAGGAGGATTCAACATTGATAATGAATGCAAACTTGTGAAAGGCAGAGTGAAGATCAGAGAGTCTTCTACATTGACTCAGGGTGTAGCAATCACCTGAGTGGTAATATATCCTTGATGACTGATTTGGAGAATAATGTTTTTAATCATGTTGTTCAGACAGGTGACAACACAAAGCACAATGTGAAGTCAGTTGGATCAGTGAAGGCCAAGGATGGAAGCACCTTATTGAGTAAGGTCTTGTATGTTCCTACAATCCCTAAGAATTTGATAAGTGTAGGACAAATTGTTGAAAAGGGATATGAAGTAAGATTCACTAATGATGGAGTATATGTGGAAGACCCTAGCCAAGGGTATAAACAGATTGTTTCAGGGAAAAGGGAAGGAAGATTATTTACATTGAAGATTCAAGGCAATATTGGTCATGCTATGTTCACATATGGAGGACATAAGATTTCTGAGTTAGATCTTTGGCACAAGAGGCTTGGACATTTCAATGAAAGAGGTATTAAAGATATGGTTAACAATGGTTCAGTGCTTGGATTGCCTAATGTTGCAGGTCAACATATGACATACAAATGTGAGGCATGTCAATTAGGTAAGGCTCATAAGAACTCTTACTCCAAGCATGGTTTTATGCATTCAGAGAAGCTTGAGTTGGTACACACAGATGTGTGGGGACCATCAAAGGATTTCAGTATAAATGGGTCAAGGTACTATGTGATTTATGTTGATGATGCTACTAGATGGATCACTATCTATGTGATCAAAGATAAGTCAGAAGTGTTTAATACATTTAAACACTATCATGCATATGTAGAAAGAATTACAGGTCATAAGTTGAAAAGACTAAGGTCAGATGGAGGGGGAGAGTATTTCTCTAATGAGTTCAGTGATTACTTATGGAATGCAGGTATAAAAAGAGAAGTTACTTGCAGGTACTCTCCTCAACAAAATGGTGTTGCAGAAAGGAGAAATAGAACACTTGTTGAGTTTGCAAGATCCATGATGAAGGAGAAAAATTGCCCTAATTATTTGTGGGCTGAGGCTGTAAATACAGCCACTTATTTGGTCAATAGGTTACCATGTAAAGCCTTGCAGGGTATGACACCATATGAGGCTTGGTGGGGTAAGAGACCTACCTTGGATCATTGCAGAGTTTTTGGATGTGTGGCATATGCATATGTGCCATTACAATTAAGGCACAAGTTGGAGCCTAAAGCTGAAAAATATGTTTTCATTGGTTATGATGATAAGCAAATGGGCTATAGATTGTGGAGTCCATCTACAAAACAATTCATGGTTTCTAAAGATGTTACATTTGATGAGCAAAGCACTTGGTATGCAGGTACAATCAATATCAATACAAGTGATGAAGAAGAAGTGAGCCAAAGGAAAGGTAAATCAAAGGTTCAGATATTTAATGAACAAGAGAATAATGAAGTGCAGGTTGAAGTGGAAGAAGCCCCAAGATTTGATCCTGAACATGAAGAACCAGAAACCTCAAGAAGTGGAGAGCTTAGGAGGTCTACAAGGAATAAGTGGCAACCTACAAGGTGTAGTTATGATACTTCATTTTTGGCCACAAAAGATTATGCTTATATGGTAAATACAGATGAAGACCCTTCTACATATGAAGAGGCAAAAGGTAAGGAAAAATGGGAGAAAGCTATGCAGGAAGAATATGATGCACTATTGGAGAATCAAACATGGGATTTGGTTCCAAAACCAAATAGTCAGAAAATCATTGGATGCAAGTGGGTCTACAAGACCAAGAGATTTGCAGATGGAAGAGTGTCTAGATACAAAGCTAGACTTGTTGTCAAAGGGTTTGCTCAGACTTATGGTGTTGACTATGATGAGACTTATAGTCCTGTGGCAAAGATGACAACCATCAGGACACTTATTGCTATTGCTGCATGTAAAGGTTGGAAGTTATGTCAACTTGATGTGAAAAATGCTTTTTTGAATGGTTATATTTCAGATGATGTATTCATGGAGCAACCTCAAGGGTTCAGAGATAAAAGGTATCCAGATCATGTGTGCAAGCTCAAGAGAGCTTTGTATGGCTTGAAGCAGGCCCCAAGGGCATGGAACTATAGACTTGTGAAGTTCCTAAAGGAACTTGGTTTTCAGGTGTCTAAAGCAGATAGTAGCTTGCTTGTCAAAGCAAGTGATAATGGTTTCATATACATGTGCATATATGTTGATGATATAATCCTTACAGGTACAGATGAAGAAGGAATACAAAGGCTCAAGAGGCAAATGGAAAAGGAGTTCAAGATAAGTGACTTGGGAGACTTGTCATACTTCTTGGGCATGGAGATTACATATACTCAACATGGAGTATTTGTGACCCAAGAAAGGTATTTGAAGAACTTGTTAATCAAGTTTAAAATGGATGATTGCAGGGTAGCACCTACACCAATGGAGGTGAATCACAAATTGAGTAAGTATGGAGGTGAAGAATTCAAAGACATGAGACAATATCAGAGTTTGGTTGGTAGCCTGATCTATGCTACTTTAACTAGACCTGATTTATCATATGCAGTTGGAGTTTTGTCTCAATTCATGCATTGTCCTAGAAAAGAGCATTGGATTGCAGGTCAAAGAGTGTTGAGGTACATTAAGGGTACACTCAATGAAGGTTTGTATTATGGGTTTACCTCAGATACAAATATCAAAATTTATAGTGATGCAGATTGGGCAGGTAACCCAGATGACAGAAGGTCAACCTTTGGATATATGTGTTATGTGGGAGATAAACTTATCTCATGGTGTTCCAAGAAGCAACATACAGTTGCTTTATCTTCTACAGAAGCAGAATATAAAGGCATGGTTGAAGCTGCAAAGGAAGTAATTTGGGTCAAGACATTGATGAAGAGTTTTGACATTGTGCATGGGATACCAATTATATATGGAGATAACATGAGTTCATTGTATTTAGCTGCTAATCCTGTTTTTCATGCCAGAACCAAACATATTGAGATACAGTATCACTTTCTAAGAGAGAAGGTGATGGATAAGGAGATTGGAGTCATACATACTTCAACAAAAGATCAGATAGCTGATATGCTTACAAAGAGCTTGGATGGACCAAAGCTATAGAAGTTTAAAGACATGGCAGGTATAAAGAAGAAAGAAGAAACCTCAATTGATGATTGAGGGGGAGCTGTTGGTGCAGATCAATCACCAATTGAATGTTTGAAGACTAAAGAATGAAGGATGAGATCAATTCTTGAAGCTTGGAAGGAAGACACATTCAGAATATGTGAGGAATGTACACATATGTACATAGTTCACTTAGATCTTTGATTAGTCATAGACTTGTACAAATTTATCTATAAATACCATGAAAATGTCGAGGCGTGATATGAGAGCATATGTGAGAATAGATAGAAGTCAAGAATGAGGAAGATAGATGTCATGAGACATGTGAAAAATTAGTTGAGTTTCCTCTCATCACTCAACTGTAATTTTCTGAGTTAATGAAGAAATATTGCGCCCGATCTTTTCGTGTCTGCTTCGTCTGTGTTTGATCAATTGAGAAATCCTTTTGAGGATATCTAAGTTGTTAGTTAATGAGCCTGTGACCTGAGTTTCAGAGTCTAATTGCAAACAGGCTAGGAGAATTGTAAGTAGGAACATTCATATGTGTTGAATGTTTACAGTTCTCTGAAACAGGCGCAAATTTCGAGTTTAATCTTTTGGTCAGATCTCACTCCATAGTTTAAAGTTTTGTGCAAGTAAGCACTTAATCTTTAAGTTAGAAGATGATCTACTCGTGGCTAGAAGCATTTGCTTAAACGGGTTTTGTACTGAGAGAATTGAAGTTAAGAAGTTAGGGGTGTCTAAATCGACTTCTCAGAAGTACAGATTCAGACATAGGTAACTTGTGAAGTTGATTTCTCAAGTTATACTAAACCTTTTGAAGAACTTTAACTTGGAGGAGGTGCGCAATCTCTAGACGACACTCCATACAAAATTTCATAGAAAACTTTACATGTTTGATAGGTCAATTAGAAGAAATTGTGCAGCAGACTTTCTGTGTTTCATCTTCTTCACAGAATTTGTCAACTTTTGATAATTTGGAGATTGGACCTCTAATTTAGTGAAGGTTTTGACTTACTCTTGATATAGAGGCGTTCTAAATTCAAGAGTAGGTTATTCTTTTGGAGATTAACACTCTCCATCAATAATTTGGTACCATAGTATGAAGGGCATTTAAAAGGACAGAAAAGGTGAGAAAAAAAAGTTATGTGGATTGGATGAGGAACCCACTGGTATGGGACAGTGGGTACTGAATCCCGTTGAGTACTTTTTCTTGATGGCCAGAAGAAAAAGGGACTCATGATCCAATGGAATACATCAGGAAGACAATGTCTAGGAATAGGCATCTTCTTCAATTTGTTGATATATTTAGGTAGTAATCTGTGTGAGCACACTAGGACTGTCGGGGCACTTTTTTCCCTCTTTAGGAGGTTTTTTTCCCCTGGCTTGTATATATGCCTATTGCCCTAATGGGCTACTTATCTTTGTACATTCTCTAGTAATACATTCAGTATTGTGTGTTTGTGCTCCAAGCTTCTTCTTCTTCCTTGTGTTGTTCGCGTGCTTCTGTAGACATCTATCTCCAACAATTGGTATCAGAGCAAGTCATCACTTCATCTAGGGCGCCATCGACACTCCTCCGTTTGCAGTTTCAAATTTGCACGAAATTTGGTGAGCATACTCAGGGTGTTTCAGAGATCAAAACATCTTCGCTCTATGGTGCCGAAATCACGATCTGAGCTTGTTTCGGCCTCCGAATGCATTATGGCAGTGCTTATGTAGGCTATTTCATCTTTTTGTGCCAAAGGTATATACCAGTTTCTGTTCGCCAGTATAAGCGTCTCAAAGTCTGCTATCGGTCTAGCAGAATTCATTGGGGCAATTCTGTTCAACTTTTTGAGATACAATCAATTTTCTGCATCAAGGTATTTTAGTCACCGGCCATGGCTGAAAGCAGTGATGTATTCCGTATGTTGGCTGTTGAGGATAAGTTGGATGGTACCAACTACCTATTATGGGCTTATATGATGCGACATGTATTGGTTGCAAAAGGATTGTGGAACATTGTGCAGGGTGTTGAAAGACGTCCTGTTATACCTCTGACTACAGGTACTACAAATACAGGTGCTGGAGCTGATGAAGATGGTGTCGAAGATGATATTCCGCAGATTCCTGTTCGTGTTGTTTCTACTGCACCTACTGCAGAGCAGATTTGCTGGGATGGCAGAGATGCCTAGATACATGCATTGATAGCTTTTTCTGTCAAACGTGCCATTATTCCTCATATTCGTTCTTGCAGAACAACTAAGGATGCTTGGGATACACTTACCACATTGTACCAAGCTAGGAATGAGGCTCGTGTTTCTTACCTCCGAAAACAGTTGGAGAGTGAGCACATGAATGAAGGTGATTCTATGGACAGTTTCCTAACAAAGATCAAAGACTTGAAGGAACAATTGATTTTTGCTGATGAGGTTATACCAGATAGCTCACTTGTGCAGACCGTTCTGAATGGTCTTCCTGATTCATATCAGAGTTTTGCTTCTACTCTTCGGCTGATGATGAAAGGCAATCCAAATGCCTTGTCATTTGAAGAGTTAGTCTCTACTTTGTTGCAAGAAGATCAGTCCAGGCAAAACAGGTCCATTATGCGAGTTGCAGATCAAGCTTTCCTGGCTAGTCAGAAGAGCAAAGGAAAATGGAGCTCTTTAACTAGTAAGCAAAAATCTGCTAATTTTGCATATTTGAAGAAGGAAGATAAAGATGAGAAGAAATCAGAAAAGCAGAAATTGTTTTTAAGTACTGTAAAGGGAATGATCATATCATAAAGAACTGTCCAAAACTGGCTGCTAAAGAGGCAAAGAAGAAAGAGGCTGGAATGGTTGTTACAGAGGCCTCTACACCAAAAACAGAGTCTACAAATCTTGTGCACGAAGAAGAATGGGCGTTTACTACTGTCTACAGTTTTGACCCATCTTCTCATGATCAATGCATGTCTGCAGTAGACTCAGATGTTTGGTACTTTGACAGTGGGGCGACCAAACATATTACCTCGCAGCGCAGTTTCTTCTCTTCACTCGAGCTTGCCCCTACAGGGAATACTGTTACATGCACCAAAAACTCCTCTTATCCTGTTATGGGAGTTGATAAGATCATTTTGACTACTATTGATGGTAGTTCTTTCACTTTGTCAGATGCTTTATTTGTGCGAGGGATCAAGAAGAATCTGTTATCAGTTTCTGCATTAGCCAAGATTGGCTTGGTTGTGAAATTTGTTGATGACAGATGTACAGTTCATGATTTGTCAAATGGCGATGTTATTATTGCTTCTAGCATTTTATGTCGTGGGCTGTATAAGCTCATAGACTATGAGAGATCTGAAAATGATTGGAATGTGAAGTAAATGATTCTCGGGCTATGTCAGATGCAAAGCTTTGGCATGCACGCTTTGGTCATCTGAATTTTGCTAGTTTGCTATGCTTGCAGAAATTTGAAATGGTTCCTCTTTGCCCAAACTTGAGGCACCTGGAAAACATGTTTGTGAAGGCTGTATTTTGGGCAAAATGCAGCGTTCGTCCTTTCCAAAAGATGGTTCAGTTCGGGCTACACAAAAATTGGAGCTTGTACATAGTGATGTCTGTGGTCCTATGCAGACACCCTCTTTTGGAAATTACCTTTACTTCGTGACTTTCATTGATGATTTTTCCAGGCATGCATGGGTATATCCACTCAAAGTAAAGTCCGAAGTGTTCATGTGCTTTAAATAGTTTTTGGTTTTGGCTGAAAATCTATCAGCATGTAAAATGGGCACCCTCCGTTTTGATTGAGGGGGGGAATATATGTCTTCTAATTTTAATGCATTTCTGGCTGAACGCGGGATAAAACACCAGTGTACAGTTCTGTATACACCTCAATAGAATGGAGTTGCTGAACAAAAGAACAGGTCACTCATGGAGATGGCGAGGTGCATGGTCAAGAGTCAGGCTTTACCACATAGTTTCTGGCTTGAGGCTGTCATGTGTGCAGCATATGTACTGAACAGGTGTCCCACTAAAGCACTGTAGTCTATCACTCCATATGAGGCTTGGCATGATCGCAAGCCATTTGTTGCTCATCTGCGTGTTTTTGGTTGTTTGGCATATGCACTAGTGCCTGAACAACATTGCAGAAAATTGGATGATAAGGCAGTAAAATGTATTTTTGTTCGGTACAGTTTTGAAAGTAAAGACTATCATTTGTATCATCCACAAACTAAATGCATTTTGGTTAGCCGTGATGTTGTCTTTGTGGAAGATGTTATTCAGCCATTGCTTTCATGTACTAAGGAGACATCTGTTAGCTCCAAAGACATGTATGATACTTTGATGCCTCTTTTTACAGGTGGATAGTCTAGTGCTGGCAACTTCTCAGCCTTTGCAGGTTTCATATGATGATGTAGATCATTCCATTTCTGATGCAGATTTACATGATGCACTTGTTGATGAGAGAGTTGAGATTGAGCAGGCAAAAACTATGCCAAAATGGCTGGTGCAGACTTTGCATGACAGCAAATTAGATGCACCTTTGTCATATCGTAATCGTTCAGGCTCTCATAGTGCCTCCTTTGCATTAGATTGCTATGCTATGGCTGTGTCTAGTCTTTGTGATCAGAATGAGCCTGTTTCTTTTGATGAAGCACATAATTCAGAAAATTGGATGGCTGCTATGTAATCCGAATATGATGCTATAATGAAGAATGATACATGGTCTTTATGTGACTTGCCTACTGGCAAGAAGGCCATTGGCACTAAGTGGGTATACAAGTTGAAGCGTAAACCTGATGGTACCATTGATAGGTATAAGGCTAGGCTTGTTGCAAAGGGTTATGCGCAGGAAAGAGGCATTGATTTTGATGAGACCTTTGCACCTACATGCCGTATGACTACTGTTCGGAGCTTTTGTGCACTTGCAGCCCATCATGGTTGGAATGTACATCAGTTGGACATTAAAACAACATTTTTGAATGGTGACTTGCATGAAGAAGTGTATGTTTTTCAGCCACGTGGCTTTGTGCAAAAAGGGCATGAAAACCAGGTGTGCAGGTTAAAGAAGGCATTATATGGTTTAAAGCAAGCACCACGTGCTTGGTATGAGAAGATACATACCTATCTCGTTGCACATGGTTTTGAGAATAGTCCAACTGAAAGCACCTTATATATTAAGCGTGCTAATGATGTGCTTCTGATCATTGTTGTCTATGTTGACGACATGCTGCTCACTGGTCCTATTGAGAAGCATATTGCTGATTTCAAGGCTGATTTGCATGCCCCATTTGAGATGTCTAATTTGGGGCATTTGCATCACTATTTGGGCATTCAGTTTATGCAAGTTGATGGTGGAATGGCTTTGTGTCAAACAAAATATATTGACACATTATTGCAGCATTTTGGCCTTAAAGATTGTAAGCCTATTGCCACTCCTATGAAGACAGGTTTACGATTGAGTCTTCATGATGTTGGAGATGCATTTGATGCTGTTCTCTATCAACAGGCTGTTGGATAATTGATTTACTTATGCATTACTCGGCTAGATATTCAGTTTGTTGTCTCATAGATGAGCAGGTTTATGCATTGCCCAGGAGTCACGCATTGGAAGGCGGTTAACTGCATCTTTAGCTACTTGAGTGGTACTCGGCTACTTTGGTTGTTTTATCCCAAGGGGGGATCACTACCGCCAGAGTTGCATGCTTTTTCTAACTCAGATTGGGCTAGTTGCTATGACACTCGTGTGTCCACCAGTGGTTTTTGCTTCATGCTTGGTAGCTCATGTATATCTTGGTTGAGAAAGAAGCAGCCTACTGTGGCCACTTCCAGTTGTGAGGCTGAGTATAGGGCAGCTTTCACAGCAACTGTTGAGTGTGTGTGGCTAAGACGCCTTATGGCTGATTTGGGTGTTGGCCAGTCTTCTGCCACCACCATCTTCACTGACAGTCAGAGCGCATTGGCAGTTGCGAGGAAACGTGTGTTACATGCTCGCACTAAGCACATTGAGGTGCATTATCACTATGTCAGGGAGAGGTTCTCTGCTCGGGAGATCAGCTTGGCATATGTGCCCACGTAGGAGAACATTTCAAACCTTTTCACGAAGGCTCTGCCTAGGGAGAGTTTGAAGCTTTCGGCAAAGCTTTGGGCTTACTTCCTTTTGTGGAGTGATTTCCACATAGCTTGGCACTTCCTTATACATGAGTGCCAGCTCCTTGTTCACCGCATCACTCCCAGGGGGGATTTTTTGATATATTTAGGTAGTGATGTGTGTGAACACACTAGGACCGCTGGGGCACTTTTTTCCCTCTTTAGGAGGTTTTTTTCCCCCGGCTTGTATATACGCCTATTGCCCTAATGGGCTACTTATCTTTGTACATTCTCTAGTAATAGATTCAGTATTGTGTGTTTGTGCTCCAAGCTTCTTCTTCTTCCTTGTATTGTTCGCGTGCTTCCGTAGACATCTATCTCCAACACAATTATCTTCACAAAGGGAAGAAGAGTTCTTCCAACAAGATATGAAAGTATCTATCTCTTATAGAGAGTTAGAAATAAGGAGAGGATCAACTTTTTTGAGTTTGAAGGTAAACTCCAAAGGATGAAGCTCTAAAAGCTTCATGCCAAAGTATGACTTGAAATTCAAGGAACATAAAAATGATCTTAGACCAAGCTTGAAAGAAAGCTCAGAAAGATCATCTTTTGGATACTTGATATTTCAAGTCAACTGAAGAATAAGAAAGATGTCAACATAGGACATCTTTAACAGATTGAGAATATAAGGGAGAGAACTCTAGAAGGATCAAGAAGACCCTTAAAGTTTGAGATCTAATTAAAGATCCGTAAAGGTTAAACATTGAAGAAATGATTGGAATAATCTATTTCTACTTATGACCTTAAAGATAACACGATCTTTTACACTATGAGTTCCCATCTTGGGACGTAGTTATAAAGACCTTATCTTTTTGGAAGAACAAGTAAAATAGGTTTCAATCAAAGGCTACAATAGTTAGATTAACCCTTATGGATTCTAATCCCTTAAAAGTGGATTCTCAAAACTACGTAAAGTTTTGAAAGAACATTGCATCCACTTTTTGGTAAGCTCTCTTTGAAGATAAAGAGGATGTTATATAATCCACCTTTACCATTCTATTGGTTAGGTAGGGATTATATAATGAAATTCCCCTCTATTTAGAATTATTGGAGGCGAATTGCAAACAAGGAAATCCACCCATTTCACTAAAAAAGAGTGATTTGGGCAGGGATTATGAAAGATTCATCTTCCTTTCAGAACAAGTTGGGTTCTAACTTGAGAGATGAATCTGATAAAGAAACCTGAAGAAGCATTCATCTATTTTGCTAGGTTCATCAACTAGTAGTGCAAAGAGATGGACCAAGGTAGCAATTTAGTTGAAGTCACTTTGACTCCAACTAATCCACATGTTTGAGCTTTGGAGACCTAGATGGTACATGGCTTAAACAAAGGAAATAGGCAAGGATGTTCTCTTCCACCCTTTTCGTTCTTTCCATACTTTGCATTCGACTCAATTCTTTTTCGTATGCAAACTAGATGGAACTTTGAATGATTGGGAATTAGATCACATAGGGATTCTCCTCTTTTAAGATTTAGTTGGGGTAGAATTCTCCTTTTGAATTAAGAGGCGAATTAGAGAGATGAAGGCCATCATCTTCGAGATTGATCATGGAGCACGGGGGAATACCCCAAGGTATATATCTCCACTCATTTTTGAGGACGAAAATGCTTTTAAGGGGGGGAGAATGTTGTATAATTACATGGGTCTAAGGGGTAGAACCCTTGGGTTTCTAGGTGTGAAACCCTTTGGATTTATGGTTTATTTACCCCTTTTAGATGGTTCTTGAACCTTAGGGTTGATTCTCTAAGGTTGAGTACCTTAGGCTTGATTGGAAGCTTCTCCTAGCCACTTGGTTTGTACGTGAAAGCTTGGAGAGTCTTCTTTTAGAAGCCATGTGATTTCATGTGATTTCCTAAGCTTGGAAACCATGTGAATACCTTAGGACCCATGTGATGGAAGGTACACATGTCCTCTTGAGAGGGAATTACCCCCTTGGACTTGGAGCTATATATTGGAGGGGTTGGTTGGGTGGAAAGATATCTCTCTTCCTAGTGTGTGGCCTTGCTAGTTAGTTCTCTTAGATTTCTTAGTTCAGCTGTGTGGGGGCTATGGAAGTCCTTCCACAATAGGTTCCCCCGTGGGCTAATTGTTTGTAAGTGTCAGTTCTTACCGACAAGTCACATGTTGCTAGTCTTTGAAAATGAAGATATGGCGTTTCGAGCCCTAAGTGTCGGAACCTAGCAACTTGGCCGGGCGACCCTGTGCCTTTTCAGATGGTCCCCTGATTTTACTCTCGACAAATCAAAAGCACTCCGGTACCCTCTCTGGGTTGAGCTCCCTAACGTGCCATACTTCTTGTACAACTTCATGTGGAACATTGTTTCTCCTATCAGCAATCCATTGGCCTCACGCGAGGACATTGGTGGTCTCATTTATGAAGGTGCAAGACACTCGTTCAATGCTCGTGGCACCCTCAAATCTGTGTCGAGGCTGACCTCAACATGCCGCTTCCATCAAAGATCAAAGTGGACTTGGGCGAAGGGGATGTATGGGAGCAAGACATCAATTACAAAAACCTTCCCAACACCTGCTTTCGTTGTGGCCAACAAGGTCACAGGATTAAAGATTGCCCTTTGAGACAAAAAAGCAAGAGAAATCAAGAAGCCCCCATAGACGGTCAAGACAACAAAGGGGCATTGATTCACTCGATGAAGGAGGAGGATGTCAAGGGCCCCCTTAATCCAGAAGCTGATGTAGACGGGTTCATCAAAGTTAGAAGAAGAAGGAAAAGAAGCCCTAGGGCGACTTCTAAGCGAAACAACATGCCAGTTACCCCCTCCAGCAACTTGTATTGCAATCTGGAAAAGGAGATTAATGAGTTCGACTACCCAGGTGGGAACCAACTTGAGGTGGACACCATCTACAAAGCCCTAGAGATCCTTTGACAATAAAGAAACCTTCCAGGAGGGTTACACTACAAGCAAAGAAGACGGCTTTACTACTAGTAATGAAGATAACATGGATAGTGAAAGTTCCATCATCGGATCGACTATTCCAGAAACGGTGTTGAATACGGTGCCTAGTTCTTCCCAGTAGGAGGCATCCCACAAAGGAAAAAAACCCATGTAGCTACCCTGGAAAAGCCCCCACAAGAACTTATTGCTAAATCGAGATCCGATCCCAGCGAAAAAGAAAGATGAATCCAAGAAAAGAAAGGACAAAGCTCCCTCCCGCAAAGAGGGCTCACCACGACAATGATCATCATCTCATTAAATGCTAGAGGGCTAACCGACCCCTCAAGAGCGACCATCATTGGTCAATGGCTTTGCGACATTAGCCTAAACCCAGAATTTATATGTATTTGAGAGATTAAAATTGATGGAGAAGACCTCCAGAAACGGCTTAGACATGTCTCCTCGACCCATGGTTTGGATTTCAACGGCACACCAGCGGGGGTCCGATGGAACGTTAATCGATATTAATCAATTCTAGTTTGAAAAGCTTGAGAACTCCATTGAAGATGAATGCCATCAATGGATTTCTGTTTCTTTTGGTGCTCCCTTTTGTTCTACTTTAGTTTCCTTGTATGCCCCTAATGGGGAGTTAGAGAGACTGAACACTTGGGCCTCCTTGGACTCACTCCCCCACGACGTGCTTATTTGTGGTGACTTCAACATGGTGGAGGACCCTATGGACAGATGGATGGGCAAGGGCAGGGTCATCGACAGTCGGGAGAAAGAAACGTGGGACAAAACCAAACTGCACTTGGATTTGGTCGAATTCAAAGATTCGAATGGCTTTTCTTGGTCAAATCTCCAAGCGGGTGAGGACCTGAGGAAAGTTAGACTTGATAGATGCTACATTTCTCAGAGTTTTACTCATCAATGGGGCCACCCTTCCCTCTCGCAACCTCACCAACCTCACCAAGATCTGTCAGACTCCTTGGTTCCACGCCAGCGTGCCCTCCTTCTCTCCCCCCTCCGTCCATCAACAAAATTGCTGATGTGTGGAAGGAGGTGTTCGCCTCCGGCTTGTCCCCAGGCAAGTGTTGGAGAAGTGCGGTCGATAAGTCATGATAGATCATGATTAGATCTAGGAAGATGCTCAAGACTGTGTGGCGGGCTCGTAGAGAAGCTCTATATCATAGACTCTGGAGGCTCAAGGAGGAAGTGAACAAAATCTCCATCCCAGAAAGGTGTTTCGAAAAATCAGAGTGCTGCTGAGATACGAGGAAGAAATACAAAGGAAAAATTTGCAAATTTTCTTCAAGGAGTGTTGGGCTGGCAAAGCCGACAAACCCACCAAAGAGATGTGTCGTATCCTTAAAAGGAAACATAACAGAGAATCGATACCCTTATTGCTAGACTCAAATGGCAATGTATGCAATATGGAAGAAGAAATTTTGGGGTCATTGAAGGGCACTTCACGAGACTCCTGGGGACCTCGAACCCCGTCTCCCACCATAGAAGGGATTGCATGGCAGCCATATCTAGGGTTTCCCCCCACAGGATACCACTCAACCTTCGTTCCCTGCTTGATGCCCCTATCTCAGAAGCTGAAATCATTGAGGTCATTGATGCCCTCCCTTCTAGTAAAAGCCTTGGACCCGACGGGCTCACTAATGAGTTCTTTAAATCCTTCAAGTTGGTGGTTGCCACCGCTCTTCGTCTGGTTTGGCAAGAGGCGCTCAAGTTTGGCACGCTTCCTTCTTGTCTAAACAATGGTATTATCAAGCTAATACACAAAAAAGGGGAAAAGAACAGAATAGAGAACTGGCGTCCTATCACGATGCTCCAAACGGGATACAAGATCATTGCCAAAGTCATTGCCAATAGAATCTCTAGCATTTGAGAGTGTGGTTAAGCGAGGACCAAAAATGTTTCAACAAAGGCAGGTCAATTTTGGAAACCATTATTGATATCTGGGAAGGTCTTGACTTTGCAAATGAGTGTAAACAAGATGTGGTCTTCCTCAAGGTCGACTTTGATAAAGCCTACGATACATTGGAATGGGACTATATTCTACAGCTGCTTCAAGATCTTGGATGTAGTAAAAAATTCACCAAGATGATCGTGACCCTTCTTGAAAACGCATCGACCCAAATTAACATTAATGGCAAACTTTCGAAGGTGATCAAACTTAGAAGATCTATCAGACAAGGGTGCCCTTTGGTGCCCCTTCTCTTTGCCATTGCCACGAAAGGGCTTAGCAAGCTGGTGGAGGAACAGGTGGAAGCTAGTAATATCAAAGGTCTTTGTTTGCCTCATGACCACGGCCAGATCACCATGAGACTTTTTGCCAATGATATGAATGCATTTGTTCACAATGATAGTACCAACCTGGAGACATTCTGGAGGTGTCTGGATACGTTTTGTGAAGCCTTTGGATCCACAATCAACCACTCTAAGATCACCTTTAGAGCTATTGTTGGGTCACAGCCCGACCTTCTCATCGATCATGGCTGTCAAATCATTCCGCAGGGCCAATTTTTTCGGCTTCTTGGGATTCCCTTGGGGTTTGGTGTCTCTATGGATCAGCGATGGAACTGGGTGCTGGCCAAAATCGAAAACAAGCTTAACTATTGGAGAGGTATGCAAATCAATCTCGCTGATCGTGCTATGGTTATCAACACGTTCCTCTTATCATCTACCATTTATTTCCTTTCTTGTTGGAGACCGAAAGAGCAAGATATGTCCAAACTGGATAGTATTTGTAGAAACTTCCTTTGGACGGGTGACCACAATAGGAGGGGGTGCCTAAAATCAAGTGGTCCATCTGCACCAGTCATAGAGATAGTGGTGGCCTTGGTATCTTGGACATTGGGTGCATGGCTAACAAACTGGCGGCCAAATGGATGATTAAGGCTTGGTGCAACAGGAAGGCCTCGTGGGCCAAGTTGATCTTCAGAAACAAGAATGAGTTGGCTCTCATGGGTTTCCCAAATTGGAAGAATCTTGACATCTTGAACTTGTTGTTTTCCTCGATCCCCGTCTTCCTGAAAGGCTCAAATCTTGTGTGCTCCCTATGGAAGAGTTGGAATAAAGTCAAAAGCTACACAAGAATAAGTGAAGACTAGAAGTGGGCGATCGGTATCAGAAAAAACGACTCTATCTGGTTTTCGATCCATGGCATCCGGAGTGTGGAATCTTGGAACATTCAAAATGCCAAGAAGTTATGGAACAAAGGCTTCAAAAAATGGAAGCATCTCTGGAAACAAGACACCAACTGATGGATCAACTTTGAGGATATTGACCCTAGCATCAACATTTCGTACAAAGGATGGAACACTTTGCAAAGCAGATGTCTCGTCTGGGACCGCCACAAAGTTCGCCTTCTCATGGGACATGACACATCGAGCTCGCTTGGTCTCAAATGGCACAATGGAAATAGCCTATCAAAAATCTCGAACATCAAAGAAACGATTGACTATCAGGTTAACCTCAACAAGAAGTGGTGCCTGTCATGGAAGCGGCTCCAGTGGGACATGAAGTTCACGGCTCTCTGGCACCCCCTCATAGAAATTAAAAAGGCTGTCCCCTTATGGAAAATTCTTCATCATGGAATCTCGACCAACCTTAAGGCTAGCAAATTTTGTGGGATTCCTCCCTGGTGCAAACGTTGCTACCAGTCTATCGAAGATGTTTCACACATCTTCTTTACCTGCTCCAACTCCAACAGACTCTGGCAGACGGTTGGAAAGAAAATTAGACTTTAGAAACATCTCAGTTGGAAGCAAGCCCTACTGGGAGAAGCGATCGACTGCTCCGCGATGACAGTATAGACTATGAGGAAACATTCCCCCTGGTTGCAAAGATGAATACAATCAAAACATTGCTAAGTGTAGCTGCTCCAAGAAATTGGAGACTCCTCCAACTTGATGTGAAAAATGCATTCTTAAATGGTTGGATAAGTGAAGAGGTATACATGTCACAACCACCAGGTTTTGAAAACCCTAATCATACATCTTATGTTTGCAGACTTAAGAAAGCATTGTATGGATTGAAACAAACTCCTAGAGCTTGGAACTATGGGTTGGTTACATACCTTCAAGACCTAGGGTTCAAACCTAGCAACTCAAATCCTTCTATATTCATCAAAAGGGATCACAATGAGGTTATCTACCTATGTGTATATGTAGATGATATTATTGTGACTAGTGATGATCTGAATGGCATTTAAAGGATCAAGAGACACATGCAAGGGGAGTTCAAAATCAGTGACTTAGGTGAGCTCACATATTTCCCAGGTATGCAAGTGATTTATACAGATGAAGGGATGTATCTAACTCAGAGGAGATATATTGAAGACGTATTTCTCAACTTCAGAATGGAGAACACAAAGCTTGCAGGTAAACCTTTGGAATTTAACCATAAACTATGTGTTTATGAAGGTGAGCAGATTGATGATGCTAAAGAGTATTAAAGTTTAGTTGGTAGCTTGATATATGCTACTCACACAAGACCATACATATCATATAGTGTGGGAGTGCTTAGTCAATTCATGCACTTGCCAAGAAGACCACGCATGGATGCTACTAAGAGAGTACTTAAGTATCTCAAAGGTACAACCAATGAAGGTATCCTTACTCTTCAAATTTGGATATCAAAATCTATTTGGATACAGATTGGGTAGGAGCTAAGGATGATGGAAGAAGTACCTCTGTTTACTTAGCATTTGTAGGTTCAAAGCTAGTGTGAAGGAGTTCCAAAAAGCAACCAACAGTTGCTTTATCCCCAACTGAAGTAGAGTACAGAGGTTTGACCATAGAAAGTCAAGAGGCAGTATGGTTAAAAGCATTGTATATAGATTTGGGACTTGTGAGTTCCAAACCTCACATATTTGGAGATAACGTAAGTTCCATGCATCTAGAAACAAACCCTATTTCCCATGCAAGAACTAAACACATAGAGTTTCATTACCACTTTATTGGGGAGAAGCTCATGGCAAAGGAGATTGACATTTCCTTTTTTCCAACTAAAAAGCAAGCAACAAATATGATGACGAAGGCACTTGATGGAATAAAGCTTTGCAGATTTAAATCAATGGTAGGTATTCAACCTATTAGAGAATAAAGACTCAATCATACTTTAGCTTGAGGAGGAGCTATTAGAACATTAAGCTTACACTATGCTTGAGGTGGATTTGATCTACATAAAAAAAGTTGTGGTTTGGATTATGCCAAAATTCCATTGAAGCGTTCTTTTACCTATGCTCATTTCTTGTATTTTTTAAAGAAATTTTTTATGGATCATTTACCATTTTAAAAGGATAGAGCTCTACACATGTAAAAAGAGAAATAGAGAGCTAAACTTCCAGGAATTTGAGGTGGTTGAATTGCAATCAATGAATCAATCAATCGTCTAAAATTAGATCAAATTAGATCAAATTAGATCTTCATTTTTCCTAGAATGTAGGAAAGTGAATTGATTCCCTCCATCGACTAATCCGGCCTTTATTTGAATTCAAAATCAAATTTTAGAAGTCATGGAATACTTCAAGAGTTTATATAAAGACTTCAAATCACTTGTACATTACATGGAAGCAACATACATACACTTGTGGCCATCATTGTCTTGTTCCTTCACTTTTTTGCATCATCTTCTTCGACAACAGTAAGCTTGCAGAGGCTGCTGCTCTCTTTATAGAGCTCCAAATTCAATGAATGAGGACTTATTGAAAATTGTTTGTGACTAGTTTATGTGCATGAATTTGCAAAGCATTTGGTTGATTAGATTCAGATTTGTCTGAGTTTTTTGTCTATCTGTGCACATTCCTAAAAAATAGGAGGTACCATTGTTGAGTGTCAAGTTCATTCAAAAGCATATTTTGCTTATTTCTTGTACTCTTGTACATTATATACACTCAGACCTATGTGTATCACTCCTACAAAAGGATTTTTTCCAATTGTAATCATGTTGGCCGTGGCTATGAGCATTTCAAGTTGATTGTCTCATCCAAAGATAGTAAGTTTTTGAGCTAGCCAATGAGCAAGGGCCTACCTGTTTTGTATTGACTCTTTCTCCTTGATGCTCATAGTACATTTTATTGCACTTTTTGCATGCCTATAAGGTATTTTTGAGTCTCCATAAGCTCAAGGGTTGGTCTTGTGCCAGTTGGCTAGACCAAACTTCATCGCTTTGCGACTCACTTTTCTACCTTCTACAAGCTTCTCCAAGTCCTTTCAAGATACACTATGTTAGTCCAAGACAAAGGAACCTTGTTGATAATACAACTATTTACCCTTCAAAGTTGCATTTCAGGAGTCTCCAGGAATGTGTTTAGGAAAATAAGATTAACCTAGTAATTGAGATAGTTGAAGCATGAATTTTGTTTAGTAAAGGTGATGCATCATCAATAGAATCTTGGTGGCTTGAGACATCGATGTTGGATACCACACTAAAACTTGATGGTTTGATGATGGTGTAACTTGTCTTAAAGAATCTTTATGAGAATAAAATTTATTTCTTATAATGATAGATAAAATGATTCAATACCTTGACTTGAATGGATCTATGATGATTGAAAACTTTGAGTGTAAAAGGGTTTGACTCAAATTAGCTTTGATATATTAGAAGTTAGAATCAATTATACAAAGTTTTAGTTCTTGTTTCCTACTTTTGAAGACCTTGGACTTGACTCTCATATAGGATTTGAGTCATTTATGTGAAGGAAATGTTAGCTGATCTAAATAGGTAATTGAATTAAACACCACATATAGATATTCTATGCAGAAACTATTCAATCTTAGGAAAACCTTCCTTTGTATCGAGCTAGAGATCAATCTTTCACCTATTGAGTTTTACTTCCAATGCTCATAGCAAACTATGACGGATCAAGAAGGATTTCATAGGTCTCTAGAGCGTTAGAGAAAAATTTTGAAGAGAAAAGATTTGGGAATTTGTTACAAATTTGAAAGTTTCGAACACGTTAGGTCTTTGAGAAAGTGTCCTAAGTTGAAAAACTTCAAAATTCATTTAAGATTTGCTATCGTGCAATTGAAGTAAAGGTTGTCCAAAGGAGAAAGGAACACTACTTTCCTACATTTACCCAAGACCTTAAAAACCTAGATGGACATAATAGCCATCTTGTCATGTGAAAGGTCCGTGAGTGTTGGTTAAAAGTGGACCATAATAGAAACATCTATGTTTGGTCAACCTTAGCAAAACTTCAATTTTTCGAAATAAATTCAAGTGAGTTTGAAGTGAGCGCTCAGAATCATGAAACAATAAGAGAATCCACTCATTTTATTAGGTCCATGTATTGGTAGTGCCTAGAGATGGATCAAGATTGTAGTTTGGTTGGAGATACTTAGAATCCACCTATTTCACATGTTTGTGCTATGAATGTCTAGTCTACACATAAGGAGATAGTGAATTGAGCAAGGATGCCTTCTAATCCACGCTCTTCATTGCTACACATATTTTGCACTAGATTTAACCTATCAATTGCAAAGCTAGATGGTGTTTAGAATGATTTGGGCAAAAATAAAAGGACACATAAATTCCCCTCTTTTTGAATCGCATTGAGGAAAGGATCCCTTCTGGTTAAGGAGGTGAATCTGAGAGTTGAGAACCATGCTCCTCAATTTGAACCATAGGCAAATAAGAAGCACATGCCAAGTAGAGACCCCAAGCATAAGGCTACAACAACTACATATATGCATCTTATGGCTTCCGTATTCTTCTCATAGATATAACGTGTCTCCTTTATGCTTTCATGTTTGGACGTAGCTTTCAAAAAGCTTGTAATCTTTCTTTCTTATTTTGTTTGTTTCCGATGAGATTGGAAGTTTTTAGGAATGGAATATTTTCGATTTTCTTTTGATTTGATTTTTGGAGTTGTTTGCTTTTTTTAATTATATGAGTTTTATTGATCACGTTTCGTTTTTGTTCTTCTTTTATTATTATGTACTACCCTTTTTTTGTTTCACTCTTTTTTATTGCTTTCTTATTGCATGTGTTTGATTGATCACATTTTGTTTTTGTTCTTCTTTTTTTAAATAAAAGGAAGTTCGGCCTTAGCCTACTCTCTTGGACTTGTATTAAATAAAGGACTCTATTTGCTGAAACAATCGAAACTCTTAGACTATGAAGACTGAAACCAAGAAATTTTACACAAATAAACTAGACTTTGAAGTCTTGTCAATGCAAGTTATTTGACTTAAAATGGCTACTTTTATTAGGAGAACAAATCTTTGGCAAGATAGACAACTTATGGTCTTCACTAGGCATACATAGGTAGACACCTGCTCATTCCTGAATTAGGTTCTCTCAGGTTATGCAAAGAAATGACATGAGATTTGAACCAACTTTCCAAGAGGATTAGATTTCTAACATATGAATGATGACAAAGAATGAGTGAGATATGAACAATAAACATTGATCAACACTTAGAGCAATATAGAACACATGCACAAAACTCTCTGTGCTATCTATGGATACACAGACTTTATTCAAATCACCCAAGCAAGCAAGAAGAGGGCTTGCGTATCTTAGGGGGCTACTAGATTGCTTCCCAAGACTCTCTAAGAGCAATCACATATGTGGGATGCACAACTTGAAGCTGATTGTGTGTAGATAAAGAGATGGAAAGATTCCCCATAAGCTAAGAATCACTTTTCCTAAATTATAGGCAATTACTCAAAGCTAAGTGTGATTCAAATTTTGGCTATTCACGCGAAAATTCAAATTGAAATTAATTTGTGATATTTTTGTGCTTAAAGGCTTGTTCCATGAGGCTCCAAGTGGCATCCATCTGATGGTCAAATTTAGAGTAAGGTTTAAGCTTGTATTTCAACACCTCTTACCAATTGCCTCTTCTCCATTTCTTTCAACCTTTGAATTTTGATGTGACCAAAGCTCTTGTGCGACAAATCCAAGCCTCCAATCTTCTTGTCTCCATAGGTGATGAACATTTCCTTGTTGCTTTGGCCTTTGCCAATGTGAAGAGTGAACATCCATCCTTCCTTCTTTCCTTTAGCTATCAGTTCATAGACATTTGTTGGGTCTCCAATAAAGCATCCTTTGTGGTTTAACTTTACTTGGTATCCCCTTTAAACCATCTCTTCAACAAATATTTAAGTTCTTTGTAATAGTCAAAACATGCAATACCTCAGATAATCGTCTTGCTTGGTGGTTGCCTTCAAGATTCATATCTCAGATATAGATGAACAAAAATCTCAACCCAAGTGAAAATTCTAGCTAGTAGTGGGCTAGCTTAGCTAGGGGGAAGCTTGGAGCTAGAGTGTACATTCCCATTGGAGCATAACAATGCTCAAATCATGAATCTAAAATCCCAAACTTTTCTCCATCAAGTTAGATGGAATCTTGAGCTGAAAAACTCGTCGAAAAGTGATAGTACAATTTAACAAAAAGTGAAGTGATGTGACAAGTGATGTTAGCTTGGTTCACACACACTTGAAATTGTTAAATTTCTAACGCAAAAGCCAACCCACTAGGAACTAGTAAAATAGCTAATTTTTCGACACCGGATTCATGAGATAGTGGATTTTCATATCAAAATTTTTTGACTTTTAGAAGGCCACCCATCACATTAGAAGAGGGGATAGGCCCCACCACCCTTCACAAAGGACAAGCCCCACTTTACACTCACACATTAAGTTTCATGGGGAAACAATGTAGCATCAAAAGGCCTTTATTTTTGCCTTGAATGGTGAACCAATGGCCCAAATTCTATGCCCTATCGCATGGATAGTCTTAGAAAGATCATCAATTGTCATTGATGTTCACACATCGAACTTGGAATTTAGGGTCCCATGAATGCTTGTGCTCTCACAATGGATTCTCGTTATCATGGGGGCCTTACAACTCTAAGCACCATGGACTAGTTGTGGTCACCTAAGGGTGGAGTATTGAGAATATTAGACACAAATAAAGTCAAGGGTTAAGCAAGAAAAATATCTCGATCATTAGGTCCACCTACTCATAGGAAACATAATTCCTTAATCGTTCTTGTTGATCATGAAAAATATAAATGATGAATTATGTAAGGTTGTATCATGTTGTTAGACTGCCAGGGATGGTGTTCCACTATTTTGGCGTATTTTATTTGGTCCATATATGTAATTCAGTGAAGAGTCCTTACTGAAAAGGCAAGACTCTATCATGTAACTCATCCATTATGAATGAAAAGGTTTTCTTGGAAGTTTTGTGCAAGAGATAGAGTCTAGGATATGCTAGAGAGTCTATGTCAGTTGTGTTGCAGGGACATGTTTTTGAGTACACTCTTAGCAATTTGTCTACCTACCTATTTTGTTCTATTCAATATTAACATAGATATTGAAGATAATTATAATCATGTGCTAAGTATCTATGTAATTTTGGAAGTTGATGTAAGTAAAACATGGCATAGGGTAGTGTGTTTACAATTTCCATGATCGACTCTGTAATACTCTATTCACGGTTATATTCAATATTTAAGATCTCCAAAGAACCCTGTAGTAGTGTTTGACGTACTCTCTATAATTTTGAATCGTGATACTATAGAATCCTTAGATTGTGAAGTATACCTTCAATATAGAGTGAGGATGGAGAAACTAAGAGATTTAGAGTAATCTAGATCATACCACCCAAGAACCCTTAGTTGACCTACTCCTATCCTTAATTGAACATGAGGGAATAGAGATTAACACTGACAATCACACTTGGAGTGGTCTTTGTAGCCTATATGCTGATAATGAGGTCTAGTGAAACATATACAAAGTACAAAAGTGATAAACACCCTGTAGGAGTGAAAAGTGCATTAGGAGCATGACGTAGGAGGACAAAGGGCACACCAATATTGGAAGAGAAAGTTTCAATAGTTAGTAGGGAGTTAAGGAAGGAAGCTTTGGAACACAAGAATTTTCTATTTTTTGATATGCTTGAAATACCAAAAAGTCCTTCAGCACCTTTCAGTGAAATTTTTGTGTTTCGTGAAAGTCCGATCATATTGGACAAAGTGATTGATCAAGAAAAGAAGATAGATAGTTAGACAATTCAGATGGAAAATCAGCGAGAGACAATTCTAGATATCTCAAAAATCATAGAAGAACCTCTTCTAAGACCTACCAGTGCTACTAAAGGGTGGAGGACACCAATCGAAAGACAAATGGGTGCATCTTTTCCAAGATTTTTGAGTTGTAGAAAATTACTTTTTTCCAATGATTTGGAATCCATTCAACTGCCGAAAAATTCCAAGGAAAGGAGTACAAACTACAGGACAAGCATCATCCACAAGTTCAAACTCAAGAGAAGTAGTTGATGCAGCCGAACAATTTAGCCATAGCCCTATGGAAAATCTTCAATTATTCTAGAGAAGATAATACTCGATCGGAATAACCTACACCAAATTTTGCGGGTTCCTTGATGATGATCTAGATATACATGTCCATGCATTTGAGATTAACTAGAGTGTGCTAGATAATCCAGATGATGATGCATATAAGGCCCAAATATTTCAGTCAACCCTGGCAAATGAAGCTGCAAAGTGGTTAACATAATTTGATTTAAATTATTTTCAACAATATGATGCAGTTCATGATGCCTTCCTACAAAGATTTTGATCAAAGAAGAGACCACTATAGATAACCTACACCAAAGTTTGTAGGTTCTCTGATGATGATCTAGATCTACATGTCTATGCATTTGACATTAACTAGAGTGTACTAGATAATCTAGACGATGATGCATATAAGGCCCAAGGATTTTAATCAACCTTGGCGAATGAAGTAGCAAAGTGTTTAACATTATTTGATTTAAATTATTTTCAACAATATGATGCAGTTAATGATGCCTTCCTACAAATATTTTGATCAAAGAAGAGCCCACTATAGATTTTTTATTTTTTATAGAATCACAAGCACAAGTAGAATGTGGGAGTACAAAAATATGTGGCTATATTTTGAACTCATTTAAGGCAATTGATTATAACCAATGAAGATCTACCCACAAATGTCATTACATAGTGGTTTATCAATGGATTAAATCGACAATTATGCCAAATCATTATCATCAGATGCATTGGAGGAATGACCCTAGACACTATTATAAAAATTTCCTTACAATTGGAACACAAAATCCAAGGTTTCCCTAAAGACCTAGATTGGATGCAAACCAGAAAGAATTAATTAGGGGAAGCTTTGAAACACATTTTTTGTGTTATTTGTAAGACTCTTGGCCATGTTGCTGCTAATTGTGCCCCAAACCAACTATATTTTTTGATATGTGAAAATACTAGTCAATTTATAGATACTTGCCCATATAATGTCAAAACTCAAAACACATTGGTAGTGAATGCAGTTATACGGGAACCAGGAGAACCCTTTGCCAATTATGTTCCAACCCATCTCCGTAATAGAATATACCAGGTCTATTCTCATCTTCACAGGCAAAGTTAGGGAAATTATAACTCACCACGATGGAATCAAGGATCTACAAACACTACTTATCAAGGATTATAGATGCTTTGCCACTTTTATGGAGAAATGTGTCATAATAGATGACATAAAAAGATGTGCAGGAGTATGATGGATGGGAAAAGGAGAGACAAGAACCTATGAAGAACATGTTCATTATCATACATGTTAAAGCACAGGTCGTCACTAGACAAACACGATGTGATAAAATCTTACAACCACTTGTAGTGGAATTTGAACAATGCTTCAAAGAACAATAGATAATGGTAGCCAAAGCTACAAAGTGGGATCAGGCTAAAGCCCTAGCCTTCCCTACACCAAAACAAGTCAATGAAGATATACTTCAAGCATCACTGAAAAGAATACTAGAATCGACATCTCAATAGAACATGTCACCAAAAGAACCTACACATATTGAGGCATGGGACATTTTATCCCGATCACCTATCACCCTACCATTGGGTCAGTTATTAACACTAGTCCCTCATATCTGGCAACAATCTCAACAACATATAGGAGCAGAGCCAATTTTGGCACCAACTACCATAGTGATTCATCCTGAACTAGATATAATGGTTGACCATGTGGTCCCTTCAATTATGCTATGGTATAAAAATCATGGAGTCTCTAAGGTATTGATTGATGGTGGGTTGTTAGTTAACATAGCCATTGCCATAGTGTGCAAGAAACTAGGGTGGAATCATATCTACCCAATCAAGTTTTTTGTTCATATGGTTGATCAATCTAGAATGCACCTAGTAGAAGTGGTTCAAGATATCCCAATTACACTACAAAGAGTAGTCTTTCACATGAACTTTTTTGTTCTTGACTTACCTGAATCAAGTTTGGACTATAACTTACTATTTGGATGATCCTCATTAAAACAAGCCAAAGTCTTGCAAGATTGGTCTTCACATGAGATTATTCTTTAATGTAATCACCAGAAATACATTGCCCCTCTTGTTGAATTTATGCCTTGTGACATAGAGGCTCTCCCTTATGTGGCAGAACCTATGCATTTGTTGGACGGATTGTTGGATGACAAGGAACCAACCTTTCTTTTGGCCAATCACAATTTACTATCATTAGGAATAGTTGACTTGCAACATGTGTTGTACCAATGATCTCTTGCCTCCTCTACTCTTCAACCAAGTGCAAATGAGGCTGGAGAGTGGACCTATGTGATTTATAGCAAAAATTGTTTAAAGGAGTATAATATCATCTTTGCCACCAATCTTATCTACCACAAGATCAATTGATACTTTTTCATCTTGAGGATGACACCAATCTTTGGCCTTTTAAGATTAAGGCTAATTTGGAGGAATAGTTCTATCCTTATCTATTGGCACTCTTAACTGAGTTCATTGATGTCTTTGCTTGAGATTACAAGGACATGAAGGGTTTAGATCCAGATATTTATCAACGCTTGGTTCTCCTTAAACTAGATGCTTATTTGGCTAAGCAATAAATCTATGAGATGCACCCCAATTCTGCCAAACACGTGAAGCACAAATTGACCAATTGCACAAAGTGCGATTCATTGTCCCTATAGAACATGAAGAATGGATGTTACCTATTGTAGTCATGCCAAAGAAAAATAAACAGCTTTGAATTTGTGTGGAGTATGGTAAATTAAATGTAGCTACTATCCCACATCCCTTTCCCCTACCATTTTTAGATAGTATGCTTGATTTAGTGGCACGTCGTGAAATTTACTCTTTCTTAGAAGGGTATAACGGGTACAAACAAGTTTGTATGGCGGAAGTGCTATGTCCCTAAAACTAATTTTATTAGCAATTGGGGAGTGAATGCATGTACTGTCATGTGGTTCAATTTGAGAAATGCACCAAGTACCTTGCAACACTGTATGCAAGATATTTTCTCGCCTTACCTAACGAGCTTCATGCACATCTTCTTGGATGCTTTCTTAGTCTCTGGTGATAAGGTGGATCACTTGCAACATTTACAATTATGCTTTCTCAAGATTCGAGAATATAAATTATGCCTTAAACCTAGTAGATCCATCTTTGTTTTTTTTTGTGGCAAGTTGTTTAGCCATAATATCACTCCTCAGGGCATACAGGTTAAAAGTCATAAAGTATAGGTGGTCTTCATTGCTCCACCCCCAAAATTCTTGAAAGAAGTCCTCTATTTATTTGGCCAAATCTGGTGGCATGGTCGACACCTTCATTGGTTCACTCATCTTATGATTCCCCTCACCTGCTTAACTACGGTAGCCCCTCATGAGTTTCACTGGATTGAAGAATGTCAAACAAGCTTTCTCTAACTCAAGAATTTATTGACTCAAGCACTCATCCTTCAAGAACCATGGTGGGATTTTCCTTTTCATGTTTTTCTTGATGCCATTGACATTGCCATGGGTGGCATTTTAATGCAATTAAAGAAGAAGTGATATCCTCCAATTTATTGTGCTAGTCAGAGGTAAAACCTGTGAAGCAAAATTACTTAGTCACCAAAAGAGAGTCTTTGGGTCTCATCCACTCTATCAAGAAGTTCCAACACTATGTTTTAGGTCAAAAATTCGCGTACCATGTTGATCATTTAGCATTAACCTAATTAGTGCACCAACAGAATCTGGGTGGTCGATTAGCATGAACACACAAGGACCACTAGGGCACTTTTTTCCCTCTTTAGGAGGTTATTTTTCCTTGGATTGTATATATGCTTATGGCCCTAATGGGCTACTTATCTTTGTACATTCTAGTGGTCATACACTCAATATTGTGTGTTGTGCTCTAAGCTTCTTCTTCTTCCTTGAGCTGTTCATGTGCTTTTGCAGACGTCTAACTCCAACAATTAGTATCAAAGCTAGTCACCACTTCATCTAGGGCATTGTCGACACCCCTCCGATCAGACTCTCAGAATCACAGGAAATTTGGTGAGCATACTCGGCCTCTGAGTGCACTATCACAACACTTGTGTAGGCTATTTTGTCTTTTTGTGCCAAAGATATATACAAGTTTTGGCTCGCCAGTATAAGCATCTCAAACTCTTCCACAGGTCTAGCAGACTTGTGAGGGTAGTTCTATTCAACTTTTTGAGATACAGTCATTTTTCTACATCAGGTTATTTTAGTCAATGGCCATGGTTGAAAGCAGTGATGTATTCCATAAGTTGGTTGTTGAGGATAAGTTGGATGGTACCAATCACCCTTTGTGGGCTTATATGATGCGACATGTATTGGTTGCAAAAGGATCATGGAACATTGTGTAGGGTGTTGAAAAACATCCTATTAGACCTGCAAATATGGGTATTGAATCTGATGTAGATGGCATTGAAGATGTTGATATTCTTCAGATTCTTGGTAGAGCAAATTTTTTGGGATGGCAGAGATGTCAAGCACATACATTGATAGCCTTGTCTATCAAACATGCCATTATTCCTCACATTCGCTCTTGCAGAACTGCTAATGATGCTTGGGATACACTTACCACATTGTACCAAGCTAGGAATGAGGCTCGTGTTGCTTAACTTTGAAAACAATTGGAGAGTGAGCATATGAATGAAGGTGATTCTACAGAAAATTTTCTAACAAAACCAAAGACTTGAAGGAATAGTTGATTTTTGCTGATGAAGTTATACCAGATAGCTCACTTGTGTAGATTGTTCTAAATGGTCTTCCTCATTCATATCATAGTTTTGCTTCTACTCTTTTTTTGATGATGAAAGGCAATCCAAATGCCTTGACATTTGAAGAGTTAGTCTCTCTTCTATTGTAGGAAGATCATTCTAGGTAGAAGAGGTCCATTATGCATGTTGCAGATCAAGGTTTCCTAGCTAGTCAAAAGGGCAAAGGTAAATGCAGCTTATCTACTAGTAAGCAGAAATATGCAAATGCTACACATTTGAAGAAGGAAGACAAAGATGAGAAGAAAAAAGAGGCGGGAATGGTTGTTGCAGAGGCCTCTATACAGAAAATAGATTTTGCAAATCTTGTGCAGAATGAAGAATGGGTGTTCACTACTGTTTGTAGTTTTGACCCATCTTCTCACGAGTAGTGTATGTCTGCGATAGACTCAGATGTTTGGTATTTTGATAGTGGGGCAACCAAACGTATTACCTCGCAATGTAGTTTCTTCACTTCACTTGAATGTTTCCCTACAAGGAATACTATCACATGCGCCAACAACTCCTCTTATCCTGTCATGGGAGTTGGTAAGATCATTTTGACTAGTGCTGATGGTAGTTCTTTCACGTTGTCGGATGCTTTATTTGTGCCAGGGATCAAGAAAAATATGTTATCAATTTTTGCATTAGCCAAGATTGGCTTGGTTGTGAAATTTGTTGATGACAGATGTAAAGTTCATGATCTGTCAAATGGTGATATGGTTATTGGTCCTGGCATTTTATGTCTCATAGACTATGAAAAATCCATGAATGATTCAACATGTGTAGTACATGATTCTTAGGCTATGCTGGATGAAAAACTTTGGCATGCACGCTTTGGTCATCTGAATTTTGCTAGTTTGCTATGCCTGCAAAAATCTGAAATGGTGTCGTCTTTGCTCAAACTTGAGACACTTGGAAAACATGTCTATGAAAGCTATACTTTGTGCAAAATGTAGCGTTCCTCCATTCCAAAAGATGGTTTAGTTCGAGCTACTCAGAAATTGCAACTTGTTTACAGTGATGTCTGTGGTCCTATGCAAACACCCTCTTAAGGAAACTATCTTTACTTTGTGACTTTCATTGATGATTTTTCTAGGCATGCAGGGGTATATTCATTGAAAGAAAAGTCCAAAGTGTTCATGTGCTTAAAAAAGTTTTTGGTCTTGGCTGAAAATCTTTCAACATGTAAAATGTGCACCCTCCATTCTAATCGAGGGGGGAATATATGTCTTCTGACTTTAATGCATTTTTGGCTGAACATGGGAGAAAACATTAGTGTACAATGCATATACACCTCAACCTAGTGGAGTTGTTGAATGGAAGAACATTTCCATCATGGAGATGGGGAGGTGTGTGGTCAAGAGTTAGGCTTTACCACATAGTTTCTGGCTTGAGGTTGTCATGTGTGCCGCATTATGTTCTGAACAGGTGTCCCACTAAAGCACTGTAGTCTATCACTCCCTATGAGGCTTGGCATGGTTGTAAGCCATCTGTTGCTCATCTGCGTGTTTTTTGTTTTCAGGCATATGCATTAGTGCCTGAACAACGTTGGAGGAAATTGGATGATAAAGAAGTTAAATGTATTTTTGTTGGGTAGAGTTCTAAAAGCAAAGGCTATAGTTTGTATCATCCACATATTAAATGCATTTTGGTTAGTTGTGATGTTTTTTCTTATGGAAGATGCTATTCAGCCTTTACTTTCATGTACGAAAGAGACATATGTTAGCTCCAAAGACATGTATGATACTTTGCTACCTCTTTTTATAGGTGGATAGTCTAGTGCTAGTCATAATGAGGCAACTTCTTAGCCTTTACAGGTTTCATGTGATTGTGTAGACCATTCTATTTTTTATGCAGATTTACCTGATGCACTTGTTGATGAGAAAGTTGGTATTGAGGAGGCAAAAACTATGCCAAAATGGATGGTGCAGACTTTGCATGACAACAAACTAGATGCACCTTTCTCATACGGTACTCCATCAGGCTCTCATAGTTCCTCTTTTGCATCAGATTGCTATGTTATGGCTGCCTCTAGTCACTATGATGACACTGAGCCTCTTTTGTTTGATGAAGCACAAATTTATGAACACTGGATGGCCGCAATGCAATCTGGATATGATATTATCATGAAAAATGATATCTGGCTTTATCTGACTTGCCTCTTCGCAAGAAGGCCATTGTCACTAAGTGCATATACAAGCTTAAGCGTAAGCCTGATGGAGCAATTGACAAGTATAAGGCTAGGCTTGTTGCAAAGGGTTATGCTTAGGAAAGAGAAGTTGATTTTGATGAGACCTTTGCTCCTACTTCCCGCATGACTAGTGTTCGTAGCATCTGTGCACTTGCAGCTCATCATGATTGGAATGTACATCAGTTGGAAATTAAAACAACATTTCTGAATGGTGACTTGAATGAAGAAGTGTATGTTTTTCAGCCTCGTGGCTTTGTGCAGAAAGGACATGAAAACCAAGTGTGCAGGTTAAAGAAGGCATTATATGATTTAAAGCAAGCACCACGTGCTTGGTATGAAAAGATACATGCCTATCTAATTGCACATGGTTTTGATAATAGTCCAACTCAAAACACCTTATATGTTAAGCGTGTTAATGATGTACTTCTGATCATTGTTGTGTATGTTGATGGCATGCTGCTCACTCGTCCTCATGAGAAGCATATTGCTGATTTAATGGCTGATTTGCATGCCTCATTTGAGATGTCTCATTTGGGGCATTTGCATCATTATTTGGGCATTCAATTTATGCACAATAATGGTGGAATGGCTTTGTGTCAAACAAAATATATTGACACATTATTGTTGGAGGGATAGTGGATAGATTAGAGAGATGAAGTGATGCTACAAAATCTTGCTTCACACGAGCCAAGAAAAAGTTGTGGAGAGTATGGTGGACCCTTTGATCTTCCAAACAATCGTAAATAATCACCTAGCTGCTTTGGATCATGATCCTTTAATCAATGGATCAAAATAGATGAGTAGAAAGTTCAACCAAGAGCTTAGACTTGCTATTTTGGTCTCTACACATGTTCAATAAAATGAACACTGCTCTCAACTTGCTAGCAATTAGATAAATTCCTTTTGGGAGTAACTAATCAATTTAGATAGCTACCAATCATTAGTTATTTCAATAAGAAAGATCAACTATACACATCAAATGATACTTAACAAGTTGAAGGACTATCCCGGCATTTTCAGGGTGTTATAGTATGCAGATGAGTGAGCAAAAATGTGAAGATATCTCAAGATTGAGGAAAGCAATGCTAATGAAACTTTGTAGCTATGAAATAGATAGTATACTGAATCTATATCAATTTAAATCACATCAGCTATGCACTGAGAACATGCCCTAAGAAGTTCACTATTCTGAGATGATAATAGCAGAGAAGTGAAGTAGAGATATGATCAATGTGTATGTATTAAATCACATAGAAATACAAAAATATTGGCAATGCATAATTGTGCAATGTGAGGATAGTGAAGTGGCTATAGAATGAGCTCACTAATCACACAAATCCATCTCAATTGATCTCATTAATCGGGCTCATCTTTCATGCGAGTTTTTGACCCACTTTTATAGTTAAAGTTGGAGTCAAGCTTTGAATTCAAATTCAAATTCCCACCATAAAGTGAGTCATAGACTTTAGGCTTTATTCTGTCATCTATTATTCATCAAAAATTCGAGATTTGATTCCTCCTAAATCCACATGGGGTTATTGCAATTATCATATCCAGTTTTACAAGGATAAAAAGTAATTGACTTTTACAAGGGATTAGTCTTATGTGCTTATACATGCTAATTTTTGAAGTATGTATTCTTGGAGTCATTTGCATCAACAGCTCCCCCTCAAGCCTAACATGCTTGGTCTTCATTCCTCCTTGATTTCTTGCAAGCTAATCATCATCTTGAACCTTTTCATCTTAGTTCCATCGAAAGATTTTGTGACCATATTTGCATATTGCAAATTGGTTGATACATAGGACAATTGGATGTCCTTCCTGAGTAGCTTCTCTCTTATAGAATGATAGTACACTTCAATATGATTAGTCATTGCATGATATACATGATTAGTAGCCAAATGAAGCAAAGTGGTGTTTATCTCAAAAAATCATTGGAGTATAAGAATGCAATCCCAAATGTGTGTAAAGTAGCTTGAGACACATAGCCTCTTGTGTTGCATTTGTTAAGCCTCTATATTCTGCTTCTATTGATGAAAATGCTACAGTTGGTTGTTTCTTTGATGACCGTGATATTAGCTTTGATCCTTTAAAAGATACCTAGACAAAAGTGCTCCTCCTATCATCCTTGGAGCAAGTCCAATCTGCATTAGAATACATCTTGATATCCAAATCATAAGTGAATGGATAAAACAACCCTTCATTTATTGTACCCTTTGAATATTTTAAGATCTTCTTGGAATCTTCCAAGTGAGGCTTTCTTGGTGTATGCATAAATTGGCTTAATGTACTTATTCCATAACATATGTCCACTCTTGTTAAGGTTGCATAATTGAGACTCCCGAAAAGCCTTTGATAACTTGTAATGTCTTCAAGTGGTTCTCCCTCATGAGAACTAAGCTTGTGATTGAGTTCCATGGGTGTACATGCACTTTTAGTATTCTCCATCTTGAATTTAACCAACATATCATGAATGTACTTCCTTTGAGTAATAAAGACACTAGAATTTGTTTATACAAGTTCTAATCCAAGAAAGTATGCTAACAAACCAAGATCACTAATCTTAAATTCTTCCATCATTTGAGATTTGATTTGCTTGATGCCATTGGCATCATTCCCTGTAATGATAATGCCATCCACAAAGAAACATAAATAAATAACTTCTCAGTTATTCTTCTTTATGAACAATGAAGAATCTGCTTTGCTAGCAACAAATTCTTGATCTTGCAAATATGTGACAAGCATATGGATCCAAGCTCTAGGATCTTGATTTAAACCATAGATTTCTTTCCTTAGTTTGCATACATACTCTGATTTGTCCTTTTCTTCATACCCTGGTCGTTGTCCGATGTAAAATTCTTCTGAGATCCATCCATATAAGAATGCATTTTTAACATCTAATTGATACAAGTTCCAATTTTTGGAGCAACAATACTTACTAAAACCCTGATTGTTGGCATCTTAGCCATAGGTGAGAAGCTCTCCTCATAATCCACTCCATGGGTTTGAGCAAACCCCTTTGCTACTAGCCTTGCTTTATACCTATTTATAGAACCATCTGAATTCTTCTTGATTTTATATATCCACCTGGATCCTATTACCTTCATGCTTGGTTTCTTTGGAACAAAATCCCAAGTGTTGTTCTCTTGAAGTGCTTCAATTTCTTCCTGCATGGCATCTCTCCATTCTCTCTTCCTATGGGCTTCTTCAAATGAAGAAGGCTCTTTTGACATAGAATCTTTAGTCATGTATAAGAATGCTTGGTGACTAGTGATGTTCCATAGCCATACCTTATTGGTTTTTTACTTTTCCCTTGAGAACTTTTGAGTGCTTGATTGGATGACCCTTGAGTGTCTTCCAATTGTTTGAGCTTTGCCTTGCCCTTTGACTTCCAAGCTTTGAGGTCAATCTGTTCTTCATCTTCTGAGTTGACATCTTCAAATATTTGTTGTTCTTCTTGAGTGAAAATTGGAAAATCACTTTCCAAGTCATAGGGTAGCTTAGTTTTCCAGCAATCATCTTCAAACCATGAATTATTTGCATCAAACACCACATCCCTATCTAGTTTTAAATCCTTTGTTAGTGGGATTGTACAACCTATATCCCTTCTAGTTTTGGTCATAGCCAATGAATATACACATTTTAGTTTTTGGATCAAGCTTCCCTCTAATCTATGAGGGTATATGTGCATAAGAAATGCACCCAAAGATTTTACAATGGTCCAATGAGGCACTCCATCCAAGGATTTGGATGGGAGCCTATTAATCAAGTATGTGGCTATGGAAAGAGCCTCTGCCCATAGGTAACTTGGTAGTTTCTTTTCATTCAACATTTATCTTGTAGCCTCTACTATCTGGCTATTCCTTCTCTCTGCCACTCCATTCTATTTAGGAGTGTATCTTGTTGTGACCTCTCTCTTTATACCTTTGTCCCGCAAGAATGAGTCAAATTCATGTGAGAAATACTCACCACATCCATTTGATCTGAAATGATCCTCTTCAAGCTTCTACGTGTTTGGTTCTCAACCAATGCCAAATATTTCTCAAAACAAGTGAACACTTCATCTTTATGCTTCATGAAGTAAAGAATTATCCATCTACTGTAATCATCTATGAATGAAACATAGTACCTTGAACTTGAGATAGATGGTTCTCTGCTAGGACCCCTCACATCTGTGTGCACAAGCTCCAAGTAGTCTTCTTACATGTATTCTTTTTTGTTGAATGGTTGCCTGTGAGATTTGCCAGATTGGCATGCCCCATATTTGTAAATCATGTGTTGTTTGGACACATTTGGAAGGCCAAGCACACTCTGATCCATGCATATTTGTTTTATTGTAGGCTTTCACCTATATGACATAGCCTTTTATGCCATATCTCTAGTTCATATAAGGTTTGATCTTTGTAATTGAAGAGGGCAATGTTTTTGGTATCTTCAACCTAAATGTAAAGAGTCTACCGAACTTCTCACCTTTTTCAATCCTCTTGAAGCCTTGTTGAGGGTCTTCTACATATGCTCCATGCCTTTTGAATCTAAGCTGCAAGCCTTTCTCAATAATCTTCCCGAAATTGATTAGGATTTTTGTTATAGTTTGCACATATAAAACCTTACTTAAAAGGTTCATGTTACCACCAGAAGCCTTGACATTTCCAATGTTCTTAACATAGTATCTAGTGTCATCACCTGTCTGTGCTTCATGCTTCCCTTTAGGTTCTTCAAGATCAAATAGCAATGCTACATTTCCAACCACATGATTAGAAAAACTATAACCAATATAGAAATGATGCTCATCATATTTACCTTTCTTGGATGTCATGTTCATGATCACTAGAGAGTCCTCTTGGTCTTCTGTGTAGTTGTTATAATCTCTTCTACTTCTAAAGCCTCCGTGATAGTTGTTGTTGTAGCCTTGGTTGTAGTTGTGATGGTAATTGCTTCCTCCATTGTTGAACCTACCTCTTGATTGTCCATAGCTTCCTCTATGGAAGCCTCTTCCTCTCTAATTCCTTGTGTTATTGAAGCATTCATCTATGGTGTGATTGGTTAGGCCACAGATATTTTAAGGTGAAGTGTTGTATGATCTCCCTCTACCTTGCTTTACTTGTCTACCCCTTCCTCTAGTACCTCTTCCTCTTCCTATGAAGTTCACTTGAGAGGTCCTAGGCTCTTCTTCATTCTTTTTACCTTTGCCTTTATCTTTACTAATATTTCTATCTATGTAAAGGGCAAAAAATTGATTACCTCTAGAGTTTTCTCGATTCTTGTTGATCTTTGTCTCATGTGTGAAGAGTTGACCCATCAATGTATTGAGGTCAGGTATTTGCATATCCATATATAGGTCCATTGCTATGGTGAAGGACTCCCACTTATCATCATATTTGATGCCATTTATGATCTATCTTACTATCTGCTCCTCTTCTATCTCTTCTCCAATGCTCGCAAGTTGGTCAGCTACATCCTTCATCTTGGTTACATACTCAACTACACTTTGCTTTTTTTTGCTTCTTTAATGTTGTGAACTCCATCCATAGATGGTTCTTCCTAGCCCTTGTATTTAATGAGAAGTATGAAGAAAGTACTTCCCAAGTCTCTTGGGAGGACTTGCAATTCCTAATGTGAGGTACTAAGAAATTAGATATTGAATTAAGTATATAAGACTTGGCGAGAGCATCCTTTGGAAACCATGTAGTTTGCCTTTCTTGCTCTTCTCTTGTAGGTTGATGTTTGCTTCTGAATATTGGGATTTCCTCATCTTCAGAGATGTATCCATATAAGCTTCTTCCTTGGAGATATGCTTGCATCCTTAGAGACCATGCTGGATAGTTGCTCCTACCCAATTTGTCAATGAATAATGGAAATCCATCTCCCATCTTGCTAGTTGTTGCTCTGATACCACTGTTGGAGAAGGTGGTGGATAGATTCGAGTGATGAAGTGGTGCTACAAAATCTTGCTTCACACCAGCCAAGAACAAGTTGTGGAGAGTATAGTGGACTCCTTGAGCTTCCAAACAATCATAAATAATCACCTATGCGCTTTGGAACATGATCCTCTAATCAATGGATCAAAACACATGAGTAGAAAGTTCAACCATGAGCTTAGACTTGCTACTTTGGTCTCTGCACATGTTCAGTAAAATGAACAGTGCTCTCATCCTGCTAGCAATGAGATAAATTCCTTTTGGGAGTATCTAACTAACTTAGATAACTACCAATCATGAGTAATCTCAATAAAAAAGATCAACTGTACACTGAGAATGATACTTAACAAGTTGAAGGACTATCTCGACATTTTTGGGGTGCTATAGTATGTAGACCAGTGAGCAAAAATATGAGGATATCTCAAGATTGAGAAAGACAATGCCAATGAAGCTTTGTACCTATGAAGTAGACATTGTGCTGAGTCTATAGCAATTTAAATCACATGAAATGATCAACTATGCACTGAGAACAAGCTTTGAGAAGTTCATTATTATGAGATGATCATAGTAGAGAAGTGAAGTGGAGATATGATCAATGTGTATGTATTAAATCACATAGAAATACAAAAAAATTGGCAATGCATAATTGCACAATGTGAGGGTGGTGAAGGCCCTATAGAATAAGCTCATTAATCACACAAATACCTCTCAATTGATCTCACTAATTGGGCTCATCTTTCACATGAGTTTTTGACCCACTTTTATAGTTAAAGTTGGAGCCAAGCTTTGAGTCTAAATTCAAATTCTCACCATAAAGTAAGTCTTAGACTTTAGGCTTTATTCTCTCATCTATTATTCATCAAGAATTCGAGATTTGATTCCTCCTAACTCTAGGTGGGGTTAGTGCAATTATCATATGCACTTTCACAAGGAAAAAAAGTCTTTGACTTTTACAAGGGAATAGTCATATGTGACATATGCATGCTAATTGTCCAAGTATGTAGGCTTGGACTCATTCGCACCAACAATTATTGCAGCATTTTGGCCTTGAAGACTGTAAGCCTATTGCCATTCCTATGGAGATAGGTTTACAATTGAGTGTTCATGATGCTGGAGATGCATTTAATGTTGTTCTCTATCAACAGTCTTTTGGATGCTTGATTTACTTATGCATTACTCGACCAGATATTCAGTTTGCTTTCTCACAGATGAGCAAGTTTATACATTTCCCAAGAGTGAAGCATTGGTAGGCAGTTAAGTGCATCTTTTGGTACTTGAGTGGTACCCGACTACTTGGATTTTTTTTGTCCCAAGGGGGGATCACTATCGCCAAATTTACATGCTTTTTCTGACTCTAACTGGGCTTGTTGCTATGACACTTGTGTGTCCACTAGTGGTTCTTGCTTCATGCTTTGTAGCTCATGCATATTTTGGCTGAGCAAGAAGCAACCTACTATGGCCACTTCCAATTGTGAGGTTGAGTATAAGGCATCTTTTACAGTGACTCTTGAGTGTGTGTGGCTCAAACGCCTTATGGCTGATTTGGGTGTTGGTCAGTCTTTTGCCACCACAATCTTCACTGACAGTTAGAGTGCATTGGCAGTTGCGAGGAACCCTGTGTTCCATGCTCGCACTAAGCAAATTGAGGTGCATTATCATTATGTCAAGGAGAGGCTCTCTGTTGGAGAGATCAGCTTGGGATATGTGCCCACGTAGGAGAACATTGCAGATCTTCACAAATTCCCTGCCTAGGGAGAAGTTTGAAGCTTTCCACAAAGCTTTGGGATTACTTCCTTTTGTGGATTAACCCCGCATAGTTTGGCACTTCCTTATACATGAGTGCCAACTCCTTGTTCATCGCATCATTCCTAGGGGGGATTTGTTGATATATTTAAGTAATGTGTGTGAACACACTTGGACCACCAGTGCACTTTTTTCACTCTTTACCCCCGGATTGTATATACGCTTATAGCTCCAATGGGTTACTTATCTTTGTACATTCTAGTGGTAATACATTCAATATTGTGTGTTGTTCTCCAAGCTTCTACTTCTTCCTTGTGTTTGTGTGCTTCCGCAGACGTCTAACTCAAACAATGCAAACATGGATTCCTTTTGCAAAATGTATTCTAGTTAACTTTCGATGAGAGTTGATGTATCTTCATGTGCAATCTATGAAACCCAGCCTAGTGTCTCCCTCATTACTTGGGATTTGGCTCATTCCTACTATGATATGCTATTGAATTTCATGTTGTCCGCCTTGATTCTCTCCCTATTGTTGCTTGCCAAAAGGTATAGATGTTCAACCACCAATACTACATCATTATGGACCAAATATATTATTTTTATCCCACCTGAGCATGGCTCTAAATTGTCCCAACACATGAGGTTCTTTTTGTCTTGGCTCTAGCCCAATCAAACATGACTAGTGGCCATTTTTCAATCAAGTTAACATTTAGATGGACTCTATTGGCCATGACGTAGAGGGATGCTCATTAATACGACCAGACCTATGATCCATGTTGGAGAATTGGACAACCTTTTCCTCATGATCATTTCCCCCCTCCAACATGTTCTCCCTCTAGAACCTTTCTAGAGGTGGGGATTGGATTTCTTTTGGGCCCTTCACCCCACCTATTTTCCTCACCAGCAATCGCTACATTCTCACTTGTAGGGACTATGCCACTTGGTGGGCTGAAGCCCACACTATTAAATCAGCCACTACTTCAGTAGTTACCTGCTATTTGACTCAAGATGCTCTCTTGCATTTCAATCTTGGCTTACAAAATTTTTTTGATCATGGAATAGAATTTTCTAATGATCTCAGTATTGATCTCACTCACTCATTTTGCATAACCCACAAGTTTAGTACCCTATATTACCCTCATGCTAATGGATTAGCGAAAAGTACAAATAAAACCCTACTCACTATGCTGAAGAAATTGATTGTAGGTTTCCATTTGGACTAGTTATTTTGTGCTCTTTTATGGGCTTATGGCACTACATCGAAAGTTACTACTAGTTTTATCCCTTCTAAACTATCTTATAATTTGGAAGCAATCACTCCTATGGAAATCATTGTTCCCAGTCTACGTGTGGCCATTGATTAGAAGGGCCTTCTTGAAGAATCACTATGTTCTTGTCTTCATAACATTTGCTCATTAGATTAGCAATGATTTGAAAGATTCCTATTGACGCATGAATTGCAAATTTGGCAAGTGCACATAAATGACCGCTTCCTTAAAACCCATGTATTTAAAGAAGGCCAAGTAGTGCTCTTTTATAATTCAAAATGAGATCGGGCTACTTGTAAGTTTAAAGTTTGATGGTTCGGTCTCTACCAAATTTTAGCATGGTTGGGTCTGACAACTTCTCGATTAGAGACACTAGCTGGAGAATGGATTCAAAATTTGATTGTGGTACGACCTTTTTGGCCCCCTACCATGCATGCCGAATCATTAACCTGCCACCCATGCTTGCATTTGCATGGCCATCATTGTACCCTCCCGCATAGTATGCACATCATTCATGTTATCCTTGCCTTGCATCTCCATCATTTCTCTATAATGCTTATATACCATAGTGCTACATTACAATTCCATTTGTTTTCTATGTTCTTGTGCATACAATGCTCCTTATCTTTGCTAGTATTGTGCATGATGTAGCTATGGATCCTCTAGCTCCCATGGAGCCCTTTTTAGTTGTTTTCTTTGAGAAAAATCACCCAATTCCTTAGTTCCCACCAGCTCAATACCTTTGCACTCCTTCAATGGTCTACTCTAGCTGTGCATCCCATTGTCAAAAGCATTGCTCACTCCATTGTTGTGGAACCTTCCTCCGTAGCTGTATGGATTGTACCACTAAATAGGAGCAAACTAAGCACCACTCTCACCAAGGTCCGGAAGCATTTTATGCTGCCCAACAATGGTGTCACACATGTGGCACCCCTTTCTTTTGCTGTTATGGAGTAGATCTTTCCCTGGCACAACTCAAATGAGTTTGCCATCAGCTGTTGCCCTAAAGTGGAGAGGTCCATCCTCTAATTATTAATGGTCACAATGAATTCATAGCATCACCCATATGGAATTTCATGCCAATTTCATTCCTTAATTGCTACCTTCTCCCATCAATTAGTCAACTAGGCCATCCTCTTATTTAACCACATTCATGGGAAATGCTAGGAAACTGTCAGACAATTACATCAAACTGGTCCCACACAAACCCACCTCCCCTATCTATTGTCTGTCTTGTACACTGGTGAATTCCTCGTCTCACCTTGCACTTTACTCATTCCATAGATTTATGCTCCTCTCGACTCGCTGACTACTAAGATGATGAGAGTGTAAGTTTGATCTTCCGATGTGCCAAAAGGCCATGTCAAGTATGCAATTTGACCTCTTTTGAGGTGAAATAAACTACGAAAAATCTAATGGATGGCCCTTCCTCTTCTAGCTAGCAGATTCTAGCACCTGATCCACCCCTATGAAGGTCATTTTGTAGCCTTCCTCGAAAGATTCCTTCCATTCTCCTTAGAGCTCCACCTTGCAACCTCTCACCTCTACTCTATGGACTACTCCCGTTCCCCCACCTAACCATCCAATGCTGGATGCAGTACCCACCCGACCCCCTTTACCTTAGCCCCAACATGTTGTAGCGGATGTAAAACCCATCCCGAATCCTCCCTTGTTCTCGAATGCTTCCACATCCTCTACTCCAAACTACTCACCTATGGGCACGTCTCCTCCGCATATTCCCGATTGGTCCATGGAGCCCTACTCTGATCAACCTTGGAATGCAAGCGACTTTAATGACATCCTAGATCTCCCTCCTCTTCCCACCTCTCATGAAGAGTTTTGGTAATTCTAGGTGAACCATCAATGTGGACTCCATGAATTCTCCTGCCTCAATTGATACCTTATCCACATGTAGGACCTAATCAGCAAAGAAATGAAATATTTTTAGCGGTCCTATCAAACATTACAATGCTAAAATTACCACTTCAAGCATCAATTACATGAGATTAGGAGTGATTTTGCTACATAAAAGGAAGAGTTCTATGCTCCTATCAAGCATATTTATCAAAATGCTAAGCAGATGGCCTACTTCAAAGATTTTTTTTGAATAGGTAATGAAATTTTTCTAACTCAATGGTAATGCGATTTTGATCTACCCCAACTTGAAGAAATCCACTTCTTAGGCTCAGGTTGATTGCATGATCATAGATCTAGTCTTGATCCAAGACAAGAGGCTCAGTGAGATCCTCGTCTTGACACACTAGCACCTTAACTGTCATAAGAACATCTTGAATGTAGATGGGAAGCTCCACCTCACCCATCCAAGGGGTCTCCACGCATCCCAATCCTATGAGATATGCTTCCATAGGATTGATACTTAATTTCAACTCTTGACAGTAAGAAAGTCCAACTGCACTAGTGGTTGCTCCTGACTACTTCTAGGCCATCATAGATAATTTTTTTTTAAATATCTGGTGTTGTAGTATTTTGATCCATATATGTAATTTGATGACCAGAAAGGCAAGATTGTATCATATAACTCTTTGATTATGAATGAAAAGATGTTCTTCAGTGTGCTACGCAAGAGATAGAGTCCCAACTATGTTGGAGAGTCTATGTGAGTAGTGCCAACGGCACGTTTTGGAGTACACTCTTTCCAATTTATCTACCTATAGGTTCTATTATATTTGATACTAGCTTGCACATTGAAGATAATTATAATCTAGCATTAAGTATCTCTATAGTTCAAGAAGTTCCTAAAAGTGAAACATGGCATAGAGTAGTATGTTTAGTGTTTTGGTGATGGAATTTGTATTACTTTGTCCAATGTTTTTATTAGTACTAAAGGTATTAAGAGAACTCTCCAAAGTTCCTATAAGTGAACCATGGCATAGAGAAGTATGTTTAGTGTTTTGGTGATGGACTTTGTATTACTTTGTCCAATGTTTTATTAGTACTAAAGGTATTAATAGAACTCTCAAGTGCATTATCTGGTGTACTCTATGAGATTCTAAATCGTAGCACTATAGAATCTATAGAGTGTAAAGTATACCTTGAATATAGAGTGAGGATGGAGAAACTAAGAGATTAAGAGTAATCTATGTCATCCCACCCAAGAACCCTTAGTTGACCTACTCCTATCCTTAACCCGACCGAAGGGAAGGAAATTTAACACACTCCTTCTTTGAATCTTAACATAAAAGAAACTTAAATTCCCTCATTACAATGAGGATTTCCAATATTTAACTTAACAAACAATTAAGCATGTGTGGGATGTTTAAGTGTAGTGACTACCCTCAAGTAATATATGCAAATTAAAAGAAGTTCCAATTGCAATAGTAAAACCAACAAATATATCTCAAAAGCAATTTTTTATCTTTGTATCCCTATTGATTTACTCTATGGAAGGGAAAAAACATGGAAGAAGCCACTATGTTGAAGGTTAATGTGAATTTGATAACTATTTTAATGATGAGGAGGATCTAGTGCTTTGTAGGCCATACATGCACTCCAAAGATACTAGGACCATATCTAGATTACATAATTAGAGACCAAACGTTTTTTAGATATAATTAATATTCCACCCTCAAGTAACCAAAAATGATGCATGATGCTCTAAGTTGTGAGGACCTATCATGGGGATAAGCCATTTTGAGAGTTTGGACATTTGTGGAACCAAACTTCCAAGTTAAATGAGGTTTGTATGTTACTAATCCGGGTAAGAGATGATCTTTTTGAGTAGAGCCATGAGGTTAGGTGGACATAAACTCTCAAGCCATTAGGTTGTGATTCAAGGAAAAAATAAAGGCCTTGTGGCACTCTGTTGTTTCCATAAAACCGTTATTGGGGGAATACAGAGTGGGGCCTTCCCCCTTTTATTAGTGTAGTGTGTTTGATTGCTTGGCCCATATGTCCAAGATGATAGGACTTCTACTATGTTATTTGCATTCTAAAAGTTATGTGAGCAAGGTCTATGAAAAACTTTAGATGTGATTGTGGACTAGTAATCCATACATAAAGAGTCTATCTAGATTGCCATTTCAACTCTTTGTTGGGAGCACATAGATGGAGAGCGCCATTTTGTAGTTGCATTCCTCTTAGAAATTCAAGAGTTTGAGTCCTCGATCTCTCATTCTATGTTCTTCTCATCTTATCTATTGGTCTTTTTTTATGTTCTATGTTTTTTCTTACATGGTATTAGAGATCAAAAGGTGCTGAGAGGCATATAAAAAAATATAAAGGTTTCAACAAAAAAGGAGAGAATATGTCAAGGGGTGGGTCATCATCTACAATTAGGAATCAAGGTGGTTCATTAGTAGGAGTAGGTGCAACACAAGTATGAACATCAATGGTGTTGGTCATCAGAACATTCACTACATGATCACCAAGCTTCATAAAAGGTAACCTTGATGATACTGATTATACTTTGTGAAAAATTAAATTTTGCTAGTTCCTTGATTCATATGAGATTCTAGAGACTATTCTTGGGATTAATCATCATCCTCAAGAAATAACTAATCCAAATAATCCAGATCAAATGGTTCTTCCTAATGCTAACCTTTTATGTGCTTGGGAACATAGAAATGCAGGTGCACATTGTGCTCTAGTTACAAGTACTATTGAATTTTAAAGAAATAAATCCCAATGTTTGATGGTTTTTCCCTTGGTATGTGGGGTTTTTCCCTCCCCCTCCCCCGCCATCTTCTCCCCTCTACATATACAACCCCCCTCCCCACATCCCCTCAATACTCAAAAAAAATCTCAACATCGAACTTTCTTAGAATTCAAACATTCATGGAGGAGGAGCTCCAACTTAAGTCAAGGGGTGATGACAAGAAACATTTCCTTCATAACAAATGCCAAAGGAGGCTAATTTGACTCTTCAAAAGATGAGGAAAAAAAGAACAAAAACAAAATGAAGTTCAAGGGAGAATGCTTCTAGAAGCAGATCTTGAGTTATTTGTAACGATATAGGAGGTATGCTCATATGCTAGATATTAAGGGACAAGGGTTCTAGACATTGCTCGTTGACATCACATGCAACCAAAAAAGAAATTTACTGTTTCCGATAGCCTCTAAAGGAGCCCATCATAGGAAATAATCCAAGATATGCCAGAGAAGGTGAAGATGAAGTTTCATTCATTATACTAATGTGGATATTAGAAAGCCTTCAAATGAGTTGTATGTTCCAAAAATCAAAAGAATCTTGCTCTCATTAGCTTCTATAATCAATCAATGATCTTGAAAGTCAAACATGATAAAAAGAAAAAGGAATGGATCCTCGTGAAGGGAATGAAAATTTCATCAATCTACTTTGCATCCCCTCCTAGCTCTCTTGTAATATGCTTTTCCCTTTAATATAATTTTGGACTTTGTTAAATTAGAAAATTACGAATGTGGATCTTACCGCCTAGAAGGACATCAATGAGCTTTAAAACTTCAATTCATTGACAGGCTTCTCAAGCTTGTGAAGAAGCAAAGGGGGACCTTAAGGCACCACATGCTAAAGATAGAGGCCATTAACCTTTTCTATTAACAAACAATTTGAGGACCCAATAAAATTTATGAAGTGATTAAGATATAGTCATGGTTCTCACTCTTGAAACTACAACTACTACCATATACCTTGACCATCATTATTATTACTTATCTTAGTTTCTTTATCTTTATCCATCACTCCTTGAAGAATTGTTGTAGGTGGTGGCCCTTGAGCTCTTCCTAAAACTTGACATGCTTTTTATTCTAATGAGGTCCATTTGAAGCTCCAACTTATCTTTGGGCATTCAAGAAAGTGTCTTTTATGTCATAATAGCTTGGAACCAATACTTAGCAAGAGAAGGATTACAATTAAAAGTATTTTGCTATTTTTTTATCATGTGTCAAATTTAGGGAGAGAGAAGCACGCAATGATGGAGTTCTACCACCACATTTGACATTAAGAAAGGGAAACAAAATATGGGAGTGATAAAAACCTCCAATGCAATGAAAATCCAAACTTGAACACTCCCCTCATGATCCATCAACTACAAGGAGCATTTCTCTGGACTTTCCATAGATAGACTTGGGCACATTACATGTTCAACCAAGTAAATGAGTTATCTTCTTTAATGGTAAAGTTGTTAATAATTTACACGATGATGGTAGTTTGCATGATTTTATGTCTTATACACTAGTGAAAGATCTTCAATTACATCAACTTCCTTCTATGTATAAAGTTAAGGATGCATTTCAAGGAAATAGATATAATGTTACAAGTGAAGAACATTCAGCTTTGTATAGGTTCATGCGTAGATGAACGCACATTCTTAATTGCTCTTTTGCAGTCCTATGATGTTATACTTTGTTGGTGCAGGGAAATAAACAATTGAAGGTTTAATGAAGGTTTGGAAGTCAAGGACTAAAGAAAAGTTCAAGTTATAAAGCATGGAGGAAGTACATATTCAGAAGATGAAGATGTGCACACATATGTACATTAATTCAGAGATAGTTCACTTATACTTTTGTATAGTAATGATATTGTAAATATTTGCCTATATATACAAGGAAAAAAGTCGGGGCAAATATGAGAGAGCATGAGAATAGAGAAATCAGTAGTGGTATGAGTCATTAGACATCTTAGATGTGAGTAAGAGTCTCTCTCATCACTCTGTTGTAAATTTCTTCAGGAATGAAAGAAAATTGCACCCGATGTTTCTGTGCATTCTCCTTCTGTGCTTGATCATTTCAAGAATCCTTTTGTAGATGTCTAAGTCCATATTTAATGAATCTATGGTTAAAGTTTGAGAGCCTAATTGTAAACACGCTGTGAGAATTACGTGTAGGAACATTCATATGTGAAGAAGTGTTCACTGGTTCCTAAAACAGGCGCAAAATTCGATGTTAATGTTTTGGTCAGTTCTCCTTCCACATTGTAAATTTTTGAGCAAATAAGAACTCAATGTTTAAGTTGGAAGGTAAGCTATCTGTGGCTAAAAGAAGTTTCATAAACCGGTTCTAGATTGAGAGAACTGAGTGTTAAAAGTTATAGGTGTCTAAATCGACTTTTCAAAAGAGCAGTTTTAGACATAGGTAACTTGTTGAGATCATTTCTCAAGATATACTAAATCTTTTGGAGTGATTCAACTTGGAGAAGATGCGCAAGCTGTAGGGGACACCTTGGACAAAGTTTCATAAAAAACTTTATACAATTTATAAGTCAATGAGTGAGATATGTGCAGCAGACTTTCTGTGTAGTCATCTCCTTCATAGATTTTTCAAAATCTTTATAATTGATCATTGATCCTCTAAAATTGGTGAAGGTTTGAGTTACTCTTGTTATAGAGGTGCTCTAACTACAAGAGTAGCTTGTTCTTTTGGAGATTAACACTCTCCATCAGTGGTATCAGAGCAAGAAGCATAAGAATTGAAGGAAGGAGGATCCCAACTGCTGCAGCTTCAAAGAATTCAACATCTGAAGGTTCAAAAGGTGAAAGCTTGATGGCAAAGCTTAAGAAGGAGGTCATACGACATCAAGGAAGACAAATGGAAAATTATTCAAAGTAAAGGTACATTTATTACTCATAAAGGTTGAAGAATTCAATATACAGGTGAAGAAAGGATGGGAGATTCTCTTCAAATAGAGAAGTTGGAGAGAGAGAACTATCCAGCATGGTCAATGAGGATGGAAGCTCATCTTATGAGCAAAGACGTGATAGCTTATATTACAGGTGAAGAAGAAAATCCTCAATCCAGAGATCCTAGTGTTCCAAATAGGGAGGAATTATCAGATTTGAAGAATTGGATGAAGAGAGATACTCAAGCTAGGAGCATTATCTATATGTCAGTTAATGACTACTTGCTACCTCACATTAGAGGTCTTGAAAGTGCAAGTGATATATGGAATGCTTTGGAAGAGCATTTCCATAACACCACAAAGTCAAGGAAGGCATCTTTGTGGGCAGAATTTACCACTTTCAAGAAGAAGGCCTCTCAATCCATCTCACACTATGTAACAAGCACGATTTCTCTCTCTCACACACACACATTCGCTCATTTCTTTCACTCAATCACCAATATATATTGAAATGTGATGCATTAGGAGCAGTTGATGAAGACATTGAGGAGGATAAATTGGTAAGGCAGATCCTCACAGGGTTGAGAGGTGATGACAAATGGAAACCATTCATTTTGTCTACTAAATTATCACTTGATCATTTTACTCCTAACTTAAATCAGTTTAGATTCTTAGGGATTGTAGGAACATACAAGACCTTACTCAAGAGGGTGCTGCCATCCTTGGCCTTCACTAATCCAATTGACTTCACATTGTGCTTTGTATTGTCACCTGTTTGAACCACATGATTAGTTACCTTATTTTCCAAATCAGTCATCAAAGCTATGTTGCCACTTAGGTGATTGCTACACCCTGAGTCAATGTAAAAGACTCTTTGGTCTTCACTTTGCCTTTCACAAGTTGCATTCATTATCAATGTTGAATCCTCCTTCTTATATGAAGCATAATTGTAGTAGGTATTGTTGTATTGTTGACTTTGGAATCCTCTACCTGCATTTCTTCCAAAGTAACCCTTACTACCTCTACCTCTGAAATTACCTCTTTGATTTCTGCCACCTCTTCCTCTTGAATGAAAGTTCTGATTATATCCACCATTACTCTGAGTATTATGCCAACAATAATTAGCTAAGTGACTTTTCTTAACACAAATCCAGCAAGCTTTGACTCCATCTTTATATTACTCCTGCCTCTTTCTCTACCTTTGCCACCTCCTCTTCCTCTTAGGAAGTTAGCTTGGCTAGTTGTACCTTGCTTTCCCTTGACATTCTTCTTCTTTTCCTTTGAATACAGTGCATGACCTGTACTCTTGTCACCTTCACCTTTGACATCCTGCACAAAGGTTAACATATGTCCTAGCAATAAGTGTAGGACAAATTGTTGAAAAAGGTTATGAAGTTAGATTCACTAATGAAGGAGTGTTTGTGGAAGACCCTAGCAATGGGTATAAACAGATTGTTTCAGGGAAGAAAGAAGGAAGGTTGTTCACATTGAAGATCCGAGGTAATGTTGGTCATGCCTTGTTCACTTATGGAGGACATAAGATCTCTGAGTTAGATCTTTGGCACAAAAGACTTGGACATTTTAATGAAAGAGGTATCAAAGATATGACTAACAATGGTTCAATGCTTGGATTGCCTAATATTGCAGGTCAACATGTGAGGCATGTCAATTAGGTAAGGCTCATAAGCAATCCTATTCCAAGCATGGCTTTATGTATTCAAAAAAGCTTGAATTAGTACACACAGATGTGTGGGGACCATCAAAGGATTTTAGTATCAATGGTTCAAGGTATTATGTGATTTATGTTGATGATGCTACCAGATGGATCACTATCTATGTGATCAAAGATAAGTCAGAGGTATTCAATACATTCAAACATTATCATGTGTATGCAGAGAGAATTACAGGTCATAAGTTGAAGAGACTAAGATCAGATGGAGGGGGAGAGTATTTCTCTAATGAGTTCAGTGATTACTTGTGGAATGCAGGTATAAAAAGAGAAATTACTTGCAGGTACTCTCCTCAGCAAAATGGTGTAGCAGAGAGAAGAAATAGAACTCTTATTTAGTTTTCAAGATCCATGATGAAGGAGAAAAATTGTCCAAATTACTTGTGGGCTGAGGCTGTAAATACAGCTACTTATTTGGTTAATAGGTTACCATGTAAAGCTTTGCAGGGTATGACACCATCTGAGGCATGGTGGGGTAAGAGACCTACTCTAGATCATTGCAAAGTATTTGGGTGTTTGGCATATGCATATGTGCCATCACAATTAAGGCACAAATTGGAACCTAAAGTTGAAAAGTATGTATTTATTGGATATGATGATAAGAAGATGGGATATAGGTTGTGGAGTCCATCCACAAAACGATTCCTTGTATCAAAGGATGTTACATTTGATGAGCAAGGTACTTGGTATGCAGGTGATGAAGAAGTTGTGAATCAAAAGAAAGGTAAATCAAAGGTTCAGATATTTGATGAAGAGGAGAACAATGAAGTGCAGGTTGAAGTTGAAGAAATGCCAAGATTTGATCCTGAGTGTGATGAACCAGAAACCTCAAGGAGTGGAGAACTCAGAAGGTCATCAAGACACAAGTGGCAACCTACAAGGTATAGCTATGACACTTCTTTTTTGGCTACCAAAGATTATGCTTACATGATAAAGACAGATGAAGATCCTTCTACATATGAAGAGGCAAAAGGTAAGGAAAATTGGGAGAAAGCTATGTAGGAAGAATATGATGCATTGATGGAGAATGAGACATGGAAATTGGTTCCTAAGCCAAATAGCAAGAAGATTATTGGATCTAAATGGGTCTACAAGACAAAGAGATTTGCGGATGGAAGTGTGTCTAGGTATAAAGCTAGACTTGTTGTGAAGGGTTTTGCTCAAACTTATGGTATAGATTATGATGAGACCTATAGTCCTGTGGTAAAGATGACAACCATCAAGACACTCATAGCTATTGCTGCATGTAAAGGTTGGAAATTATGTCAATTAGATGTGAAGAATGCTTTTTTGAATGGTTATATTTGAGATGATGTTTTCATGGAGCAACCCCAAGGATTCAGAGATGAAAGGTATCCAGAGTATGTATGTAAGCTCAAGAGAGCTTTGTATGGTTTGAAGCAGGCCCCAAGGGCATGGAATTATGGACTTGTGAAGTTCTTGAAAGAACTTGGATTTCAAGTGTCAAAGGTAGATAGTAGCTTGCTTGTTAAAGCAAGTGATGATGGATTCATTTACATGTGCATATATGTTGATGATATAATTCTTACAGGTATAGATGAGAAAGGCATTCAAAGCCTAAAGAAGCAAATGGAGAAAAAAATTAAGATCAGTGATTTGTGAAACTTGTCATATTTCTTGGGCATGGAGATTTCATACACTCAACATGGAGTGTATGTGACTCAAGAAAGGTATTTGAGAAACTTGTTGATCAAGTTTAAGATGAATGATTGCAGGGTAGCACCTACTCCAATGGAGGTGAATCACAAGCTAAGCAGATATGGAGGAGAAGAGTTCAAGGACATGAAGTTATATCAAAGTTTGGTTGGTAGTTTGATTTATGCTACTTTAACTGGACCTGACTTGTCATATGCAGTTGGAGTTTTGTCTCAATTCATGCATTGTCCTATGAAAGAACATTGGATTGCAAGACAAAGAGTGTTGAGGTACATTAAGGGTACACTCAAAGAGGGTTTGTATTATGGTTTTACATCAGATACAAGCATCAAGATATATAGTGATGTAGATTGGGCAGGTAATCTTGATGATAGGAGATCAACTTATGGATACTTATGTTATGTGGGAGATAAGTTAATTTCTTGGTGTTCAAAGAAGCAACACACAGTTTCTTTGTCATCTATAGAAGTAGAGTACAAAGGTATGGTTGAAGCTACAAAGGAAGTGACATGGCTTAAGACTCTGATGAAGAGTTTTGACATCATTCAGAGTACACCCACTATTCATGGAGATAACATGAGTTCATTGTATCTAGCTCCTAACCCTGTGTTTCATGCCAGGACTAAACATATTGAGATTCAATATAACTTTCTAAGAGAGAAGGTGATGGATAAAGAGATTGAAGTCATACATACTTCAACAAAAGATCAGATAGCTGATATGCTAACCAAAAGCTTGGATGGACCAAAGCTACAGAGATTCAAAGACATGGCAGGTATAAAGAAGATAGAGAAAACCTCATTTGATGATTGAGGGGGAGCTGTTGTGTAGGGCAATCAAAATTGAAGGTTTAATGAAGGTTTGGAAGTCAAGGACTGAAGAAAAGTTCAAGTTATAAAGCATGGAGGAAGTACATATTCAGAAGATGAAGATGTGTACACATATGTACATTAATTCAGAGATAGTTCACTTATACTTTTGTATAGTCATGATATTGTAAATATTTGACTATATATACAAGGAAAAAAGTCGGGGCAAATATGAGAGAGCATGAGAATAGAGAAATCAGTAGTGGCATGAGTCATTAGACATCTTAGATGTGAGTAAGAGTCTCTCTCATCACTCAGTTGTAAATTTCTTCAGGAATGAAAGAAAATTACGCTCGATGTTTCTGTGCATTCTCCTTTTGTTCTTGATCATTTCAAGAATCCTTTTGTAGATGTCTAAGTCCATAGTTAATGAGTCTATGGTTAAAGTTTGAGAGCCTAATTGTAAACAGGCTGTGAGAATTATGTGTAGGAACATTCATATCTGAAGAAGTGTTCATTGGTTCCTGAAACATGCGCAAAATTCGACGTTAATGTTTTGGTCAGTTCTCCTTCCACAGTGTAAAGTTTTGAGCAAGTAAGCACTCAATATTTAAGTTGGAAGGTAAACTATCTGTGGCTAAAAGCATTTTCATAAACAGGTTCTAGATTGAGAGAACCGAGTGTTAAAAGTTATAGATGTCTAAATCGCCTTTTCAGAAGAGCAGTTTTGGACATAGGTAACTTGTTGAGATCATTTCTCACGATATACTGAATCTTTTGGAGTGATTCAACTTGGAGAAGATGCGCAAACTGTAGATGACACCTTGTGCAAAGTTTCATAAAAAACTTTATACAATTTATAAGTTAATGAGTGAGATATGTGCATCTGACTTTCTGTGTAATCATCTCCTTCATAGATTTTTCAAAATCTTTATAATTGATCATTGATTCTCTAAAATTGGTGAAGGTTTGAGTTACTCTTTTTATAGAGGTGCTCTAACTACAAGAGTGGCTTTTCCTTTTGGAGATTAACACTCTCCATCACACTTAGCATGCCTTTTCATCACCATTATAATCCATGCATTGATTATCATATACACACAATGAGTTTTAAGTTTAACAATCAAGATATTTCTTTGTCTGCAATGCATGAATTCCAACCATTTCCATTAATTAGTCATACTCAAGTAAAACGTGCATTTAGGAAAGGCTACAATTCATGTACTATTGTTGTCAATAACATAGTTAATTATACACATACACTTCCAAATGCACATAAATCATTTATGGCTTCTTATAAGGATTGTTTTATGGCTGATTTTCCTTCTAAACTACCACCTTCTAGGGGATCTCTTCACCTTTTTGGTAGTTCTCCTCCCCATAAAGCACCTTATATGCATTGACCTTTACATAAAAAAGAAATAGCTATTCAAGTTAAGGATCTACTCCACAAAGGACTTATAAGACCTAGTTCTTCTCCCTTTGGAGCACTTGTTCTCTTAGTGGAGAAGGAGAACAAGACTTATAGCATGTGCATTAACTATAAAGCAGTCAATAAGATCACAATTAAAAAGAGATATCCTATTCCTAGGATAGATGATTTCCTAGATAAAATTGATGAAGCACATGTCTTTAGCAAAATTGATCTTAAATCTTGGCTTCACCAGATAGGAAGGAATGATAAAGAATGACATTTATAAGACTACCTTTAGAACTAAAACTGGTCGTTTTGGATTCATGTTAATGCCTTTTGATGCACCAATGCAATTGCTACATTTGCATGCATGATGAATAACAGTTTTCATGATTACCAAGCTTTTGTTCTTGTCTTCTTTTATGATATACTTGTTTATAGTGAGAATGATGATGACCATGAATCATTTAGCAATAGTCTTTAATTTGTTATGCAAAAAAAAGTTTATGCCAAACTTGAAAAAAGTTCTTTCTTCCAAAAAGAATTAGAATATTTAGGACATATTGTTTCTAGTCAAGGCATTCATGTAGATCCAAAGGAGATAAAAGTAATAAAAGAATGGTTTGTACCTCAATCTGTGAATCATGTACGCTCTTTTCTAGGGTTAGCTAGTTTTATAGAAAAATTGTAAAAGGTTTTTCTTATTTAGCACTTCCACTCACATTATTATTGAAGAAAAAGTTGAAATTTGCATGGAGATTAACATAACAATAATCTTTTGAAAAACTCAAACGTGCACTTTCTCATGCACCTATTTTGCAATTACAAGATTTTGCACATGCTTTCCATGTAGTTACAGATGCTTGTGGTTTAGGTATAGGTGATGTGCTAATGCAAAATTATCATCCCATTGCATTTGAAAGTAGGAAACTTAAACCTTCTGAAAAGAATTATAGTACATATGATAAGGAAGTCTTAGCTATTGTGCATGCCTTAAAAATTTGGAAACAAAACCTTATGAGTTTTAAAGTTTTAATCAAAACAAACCACCAAGCTATTAAGCATTTATTAAATCAACCATTGATTTTGGAAAGACACAGTAAATGGGCTTCATCCATACAAAATTTTCAACCTTTTATTCAATATCAACCTAGAAAAGCTAATGTCGTAGCTGTTGGGAAAGATGGATGGATACCACAAGAGAATGAGTTGGTATTGCTAATCCCTACTTTGTATCTACCCTTTTTCACCTTAGAGTTGGATAGGAGGCCACTTTAGCTTGCTAATGACACTAAATAAGTGCCTATGTACTTTGGAGATGATGCTTCAAAAAATTAGATCAAAACAAATAATTTTGCAAATAGCTAGTGATAAAAAAGTTGCTATTTTGGTCTTGACAACTGCTGGGTATTAAGCTGAGTGCTCACAATATAGTAGCAATTAGGAAAATTCCTTTTGAGCGTATCTAATTATCTTGGAGAGCTAATGATTCCAAGTGAAATCACTTAAAATGATAGAGCATAGAATGAGCAATCAACTTAGCAAGTAAATGCTTACCTCAATTTTTTAGGAGCTAATAGAGAATGACTAGAGGGCACTTCGACGCTGATTACTCCCAATCGCCTGAATAAAATTGCTTCAAATTTTGATAGATTGTTGTAGACTTTGAGCTGGTTTCAAGAAGTGATGAAACATGAAAAATGATGGAGAGATAACTGAGATAGGATCATCACAAGTACATTATTCTGTGTGGTCATGGCAGAGAGATGAGCATAGCTAATCAATAATATAATGTATTATAGAGCAAGGATATACATGATCATTGCCATAGAAATGATGCACAATGATAGTGATAAGAGTGGGCTATGATGTAGGCTACTGAACATATACAAAGATCAGCAATAAGCTCAGTAATGGGGGCATGTATGGCCGCGAGATTACATCCTCCTTTTATAATGGCTTCTCCATTTTTGAATTTTGAAATTAAAATAGATGCTCCACCTAAAAGTACTCCTCTAAGTTAGGATAATTTACCAAATGAGGTTCGTAGCTTTTAGATCTCCAAACTCCACAAGATATGTGGACTTATAATATTCTTCCAAGTCAGATGACTTTTACAATAGTTTCCATTTCCATGCATGTATTTGAACATGGAAGATACTTATGATTTTTCATTGATGGGACATTTGATTGGCCATCCATGTCTATTTTATTCTTATCAATTGAGGTCAGTTGCTTGTCAACTGGGAGGCATGTTATACTTTATGGATATAGATTTTAATGTCTTGAGGTTTTTAATGTGATTTGTGTTTTGATTTAGCAGGTGAAGACTCATGAGGACGTGAACATGCATGGGCTTATTCAAATATTTTTGAAGATATCCAAAAGATATTATTTTAGGTATTCTTTGTAAAAATAGTATATCCCTTAGAAAGTGATAGTTTTGTAGAAATAGTAGATCGCTTAGAAAGCGATGATTTTGTAAATAAAGTAGATTTTTGTGAATGCACACCTTTTGAAGAGCCACCCTCATGTATCTTCTATTCAGGACCTAATGAGAAATACCTATAAGTACACATACTCTGATAGACTCATCCATCAGAGTATGTGGGGGGAGATTGTACCTAATCTTGTGTCCAGTCTCTTGTCTCTATCTATTCTGTTTATGCTTTTGTGAGATTTTGTTTCTGTACTATCTCTACGTATGTGCATCTGCAAGATCCGATCAACAAGAAAATTGAGCTCTAGACACGGCACATAGTACTCCACACAGAGGATGCAGAATGCAGAGAAAATAGAGTGCATTGATGGAGAGTGTTAATCTCCAAAAGAACAAGCCACTCTTGTAGTTAGAGCACCTCTATAACAAGAGTAACTCAAATCTTCACCAATTTTAGAGGATCAATGATCAATTATGAGTATTTTGAAAAACCTATGAAGGAGATGACTACACAGAAAGTGTGTTGTACATATCTCTCTCATTAACTTATCAGTTGTGTAAAGTTTTTGATGAAACTTTGCACAAGGTGTTGGCTACAGTTTGCACACCTTCTCCAAGTTGAATCACTCCAAAAGATTCAGTAGATCTTGATAAATGATCTCAACAAGTTACCTATGTCTAAAACTGCTCTTCTGAAAAGTCGATTCAGACACCTGTAACTTCTAACACTTGCTTCTCTCAATCTAGAACCCGTTTATACAAATGCTTTTAGCCATAGATGGCTTACCTTCTAAATTAAATTTTGACTCCTTATTCATGCAAAACTTTAACCTGTGCACTAAGAAATGATCAAATCATTGACCATTGAGATTGCACCTGTTTTAGGAAACAGTGAACACTTCTTCACATAGGAATGTTCCTACTCATAATTCTCACAGCCTGTTTACAAATAGGCTCTCAAACTTTAACCATAGACTCATTAACTATGGACTTAGACATCTACAAAAGCATGCTTGAAATGATCAAGTACAGAAGGAGAATGCACAGAAACATCGGGCGCAATTTTCTTTCATTCCTGAAGGAATTTTACAACTGAGTGATGAGAGAGATTCTACTCACTTCTAAGATGTCTAATGACTCATACAACTACCAATTTCTCTATTCACATCCTCTCACATATTTTCCCCGACTTTTTACTTATATATATATATATATATATATATATATATAGCCATATATGTACAAGCTTATGACCATACAAAAGATATATATAAGCTGTCTCTAAATTAATGTACATATGTGTACACATATATTCATCTTCTGAATATGCACTTCCTTCATGCTTCATGAGTTGGTCTTTTCTTCAGTCCTTGACTTCAATTCTTCACCCAAAACTTCAATTGTTGATTGCCTTGCATACCTGCCATGTCTTTAAATCTTTGTAGCTTTGGTCCATCCAAGCTTTTGGTTAGCATATCAGCTATCTAATCTTTTGTTGAAGTATGTATGACTTCAATCTCTTTATCCATCACCTTCTCTCTTAGGAAATGGTACTGAATCTCAATGTGTTTAGTCCTGGCATGCAAAACAGGGTTAGCAGCTAAATACTGTTAAACGCTGTTTATTCTTCTAACTATCAGAAGTGCGTTTAAGCGATTCTTGGGTTCTTGGGAGTGGAAGGGGTCTGTTAGACAGAGGCCCTATACTTAGTTCCCAAACTAACTACTTACACACAGCAATAGACTGATGTTGAGAGCTCTATCAATAATCTGTTGTACTTAGACATTACAGTTCACAGTTTAGCTCAGCCACATGTACCGAATACGCTAAGATGCTATATTGCATAGGTATCAAAACACAAATATTTACAGACTTATTTTATTAAGCACGCCAAAAAAGAAAAGAAAAGAAAATAAAAGAAAAGAGAACACCAAAAAACGCGGCTAAGTGAAACGTTTCAATGTGGGTTAGATGTGTGTTGATACGGCCACAGCTTCTAACCGTTGATGACTTTCGGAAGAGGAATTTAGGTCAAAGTGGTCAACCAAAAAGTTGCTGGGCCCACTTGTTCAGAAATCCGGTAGGGACCAAACCATCTTAACTTGAATTTGCCAGCAGAGCGATTCGACTTTGCATTGTAAAAGAGTACAAGTTGTCCCACCGAAAAAATTGGAGTCTTTAGATATCGATCATGTGTTCGAGCTTGTCTTAGCTATACTTCTTGCATAGTCAAAAAACCGTGCCATCGATGCTCGTCTAATTCTCTGAGTGTATCCAACCGAAATGACAGTGATTCTTCAGGTAGCAGTTTCAGAGTGATTGCTACTCGTAAACTTGGCATAACTATCTCCATCGGTGCTATTGCTTCCAATCCATAAGCTAGTTTGAAAGGGGTTAATCCTGTTGTTACCTTGTATGTAGTCCGATATGCCCATAATACTGCAGGTAGCAGTTGATCCCATCTTTCCGGTGTTTCCAAAATGAGTTTTCGAAGCATATTCAACAAAGTTTTGTTTGTACTTTCAGCTAAACCATTTGCACGAGGATAATATGGTGAACTAAATTTATGTGTGACCTGAAACGAATGTGTGAGTACTTTCATTAAATTGTTGACAAAATGAGTGCCTTGATCTGTAACAAGTTCCAGCGGTAAGCCAAAACGTGGAAAGACATCCTTCAGTAGACACTTACCTACCACAATAGTTGTGGCAGACCGTAAAGCCCAGGCTTCTGCCCATCTGGTAGCATAATTAGTACATGTCAAAATATAACGATTATTACTGAGGATTGCTGGTGGTGTAATAGGGCCAATGAAATCTAGACCCCACTTCTGAAAAGGCTCTAATGGCAAGACAGGTTGTAGAGGGAAAAGATGACGTTGCAGGGGCTGTCTAGATCTCTGACAACTATCACATTTTTTGACAAACTGTGATACATCCCTGTACATAGTAGGCCACCAAAGACCACTTTGCAGAATTTTTCGGTGTGTTAAGTCTGCAACAAAATGGCCACCGGAAGGAATTGAGTGAGCCAAATTAATGACTGAGTTAACTTCATGTGGTGGAATACAACGAAGTAAAACTCCAGTGTGATCTATATAAAATAATTCCCCAGCAATCAACCAAAATCGACGACTGAAAACTCAAATTTTCCTTCGTATTGCAGGAGAAGTGTGAGTAGGAAGGTATCCATCAGTGAGGAAGGTCAAGATCTGATCATAATATGTAGATGGCATAGGTGGGTCTATAATTTCATCATTAGTCGGTTCAGAGACATAAATTGCCGGTGTTGTGTCATCTATACTGACTGGAGCTTCACCGGAATCTAAGCGAGAGAGAAAATCTGCTAAGGCATGTGAACTGCCTGGCCGATGAATAACTTCATAGTCAAACTCTTGTAAAAGCAGAACCCATCGTGCTAATCGACCACCTAGATGCTGTTGCCGAACTAGATATACAAGTGCAACATGATCTACATGAAAAGTAAATCTACGGCCTAGCAATTAATGTCTGAATTTCTTGACAGAATATACTAGACCTAGACATTCTCTCTCTGTTACAGAGTTATTCTTTTCAGCAGGGGCTAATCTTCGACTTGCATAGTACACTGGTCTGAACCACTTATCGGTTTGTTGCATTAGAACGCTCCTTATTGCTATATCTGAAGCATCAACAAATACATGAAATGGGCGATCCCAGTCAAGAGGCTGTAGGATTGGAACCTGTGTTAGTAATCCCTTTAGACGATCAAAAGCAGTTTGATAGTCTGGGGTCCAGTCAAATTGTCGAGGGGTCTTGGTTATCAATCGGTTCAGTGGTATTGCCAAATGAGCAAGCCACCGTAAGTGTCGACCATGCCATCTTACTTGGCCCATGAAGCGCATTACTTCCTTAGGTGTAGTGGGTATAGGTGCTTCTAACACAACTGTGATTTTATCTGGATCCACCTGTATGCCCTGTGCAGATACAATGTGACCAAGTAGCTTTCCACATGAAACCGCAAACACAGATTTGTTTGGGTTCAAACAGAGTCTGTATTCTCTGCACTTTTCAAAGCAGCACCGTAAATGGAACAGGTGTGCTATCATCTTACCGAAAATCGAAAAATCATCAAGATATACTTGCATAAAAGAGGTAAGGTAAGGCGAAAATATTTCCTGCATACACCTTTGGAACGTACTTGGGGCATTTCTTAATCCAAACCACATAACAGTACATGTGAAAACACCCCAATTGGTAATGAAGGCGGTCTTCGGTATATCCTGTTCAGCCATTCTAACTTGATTATACCCACTGTACCCATCTAAGAATGAATACATTTCATGTCCTGCTACTCTATCAAGCATTGTGTCAAGAAAAGGGAGCGGAAATGGATCATGCATCGTAGCTGCGTTCAATTTTCGGTAATCTACACATATTCGTAACTGCTTATTCTTTTTAGGGACAATAACAATTGGTGAGATCCATTCAACATGCTCTACTGGTACAATAAATCCGACTTTGAGTAGCCTATCAAGTTTTGCCTTTACCTGTGATGCATAGTTTGGATTCATCCGGTAGCTGGGTTGTTTAAGTGGTTTTGCTTCCGGCTTCAGCATGACCCTGTGTTGATAGATGTGCGGGTCCAAACCCTTCATATCTTTGTAATCCCATGCAAATACATCAGAAAATTCTTGAAGTAGTTGGATTAAATCTGCTTGAAATAATTCGGGTAAGCTCTCCTTTATCTTAACAAGTCGTGGATTTTCTTTATCACCTAAATTGTAAGTGGTCAGTTGATCTTCTGGAACATAGAATTGTCGAGGCTTCTCTGTATTCTCAGCTGGCTTAAAAAGTTGTTGTAGATCAGCGTCATCTATGGTAGCCTTATCTTCTTTCATATCTTTTTCTGTTACAGTCATCACCGTACAAACTGTAGGATTCCAATTATCTACAACAGATTGTAGATCAAAAGTTCCTAGGGAGATCAAGTCAATGTTATTTTTTAGAAACTCTTCTTCTTCATCATCTGACAACCCATCTAGCATATGGACTGGTTCTGCAAAATACGGTCTAGCATGCAACTTGCAAGGTTGTATAGCATCTAATTTTACAACGTATCTACGATTATTTTCTTTGAAAGTGAGTTCCTGTGCAGACCAATCTTGTATCACCTTAGCGTGCTTCAGCCAAGGTCGGCCGAAAAGGAGATTATAATCAAGGGTGGATTTCGGTAATTCTAGTATGAAAAAGGTCATTTTAAATGTTGTACCTTGTAAAGTTATTGGTACATTTTGTACAAGTCCTATGGGATGGACTCTTGACTGGTCGGCCATTCTGACAAAAAACTGAACTGGTTCGATTTCGGTCCACCCTAACTTTTTACACAGTGCAGCAGTAGCAATGTTGACACCAGATCCTCCATCAATTAGTATCTGTGTGATTTTATGATTTTTATACCATACCGTAATTAAAGGAACTGAATGATCGACCATAGAATCAGGTTCCGGTTGCACTGTTGCTGTTGCTGGAATGCAAGAAGGCACAGGACTGAATTGTTGTTGGAATTGTTGTCACACTCCCGGTACTAGTGCAAGTAATTGGCCCAGAGGAAGAGTGATGGATGCTTTAGATAAAATTTCCCAAGCCTTTTGTGATTGGATTGTATTTTCCACAAATTCTGAAGATGATGCGCCTGCTGAAGATGATGTGTTTGCTGCTGGAATTAGAATCCTGTTGTTGTGTTCCTTCCTCGGTTAACGGAGCCTGGGTCACCGGAATAGGATCTGGGAACACTGGAGGTTCTACGGTGGTCCATTGACTAGCTTTATCATACATCCTTTGTTGTTCACGTATGCCTCGTTCAAATATTTCTTTTGTTGGTTGCAGTTGTTTATCGGATCGGGTTTGAATTACTGCAGTGTGCGTTTCTACTAGTGTGATTTGTACCATATTAGCCATTGGGTTTTGACGTTCTTTCTTCCTCTGATCATACTCAGCTGCGTCCTTACATCTTCTAATGTGACCAAATTCACCACAAAAATGACAGCGCGGTGGTGGCAAATTGGGATTTTCCGGTGTTGGTCCAGCCTGCCAGCAGTTTGCATTATAGTTACTATTTCTCTGTATCTGTTTAAGTTGTGGAGTCAATCCATTGATAAACCATTGAGTAATAACGTCATCTGGTAGGTTGGCATGCGCTGGTGGTAACTGCCTCAAATGAGTCTTGAATAGAGTGGCGTATTCCTGTACTGTTTGACTTATCTTCTGTCTATTGTTTTGCAGGTAGTCAAAAATTTCAGCTCGATTCTTCTTTAGCCTGAATCTCTGCAAAAAGGCATCCCTTACTGCTTCATAGGTGCCGAAATGGTTAATATCATATTTTGTAAGCCATCTAGCTGCTTCATTGACCAATGTCGATTGGAAAAAAATAGCCTTATACGCCGGATCAGGTGGATGGTTGAGCACTGCGTAACTTATCTCAAATGTGCGTACATGAGCATCCAGGTCATCTCTTGGGAATCCACCAAATTTGGTGTACGTTACTCCTGTTGGGGTCGGCCTTGGAGGGCATAGTTGTTGTTGTTGTTGCTGTTGTTGTTGTTGCTGCTGTTGTTGTTGTCCGTTCATGGCTCTGATGGTTGTATTGTGACTATCTTCTGTATCCCGGGGCTGAATATCTGAACTATCGGAATATGTATCGTCGGCCTGTGCACTTTCCGGTTCGATAATCTTGTTCAATATGTTTCGAATCTCGGTTTCGAACAAGCTACCTTCCTTCTTGATGTCAAATGTAGGGAAGCTTACTCCCAATAGCGGTGACTAGGCTGAAGACTCACCGAGGAATGGTAAACCGTCGCCGGAAAACTACGATCTTTCAGCAACTGTTATCGAAATATCACCGGAATGTGTCGAATCTTCACCAAAACAAGGTGCTTTTTTGCCCTCACTAATTTCTTTGGCTAAGGTGTTTCTAGTCGTAAACAGATTTGAATCTTTACCCAATGTTGTTAAACTAACTTCAGGCTGCGTCCTGGTAGATTTTGGAGTTACTATATCTTCGACAGACTGTGCCGAAATAGTACCGGAATTTACCAGAGGCGTAGCACGTTCCACCAGAATATGACCGGAATCACTACTAACATTCTTTAATTTCTTGACAACTGGGTTAGACCTAGTTGTACTTCTACCTCCCGGAGTTGTTTTTAGTAAATTAAGTACCCCAGGCTGGCGGTTCTTTGGATACGTTTCACCGGATCGAGTAACCGGCATGTATCATCTTTTGTACTAATCGCGTACTATTATTGTCGATTAAAAATTTACAGTCACGTTTCCACAACAGGTTTGCAACAATCTGATCTGTTGCCACCTTCCCACAGACGGTGCCAGTGTTAAACGCTATTTATTCTTCTAACTGCCAGAAGTGCGTTTAAGCGATTATTGGGTTCTTGGGAGTGGAAGGGGTCTGTTAGACAGAGGCCCTATACTTAGTTCCCAAACTAACTACTTACACACAGCAATAGACTGATGCTGAGAGCTCTATCAAGAATCTGTTGTACTTAGACATTACGGTTCACAGTTTAGCTCAGCCACATGTACCGAATACGCTAAGATGCTATATTGCATCTGCACATAACTTACTGGAAATACTAGAAACAAGAGTAAGCGTTCAATCTTTACCGAATAGGTACCACAATCCTACCAATGTCTGAAGACACAGAGAATCCAAGCGTTCAGATACATCGTACTGAAGGTTCAGTACGCAACCCAATAAATCCTTATTGTAGCTTAATTTTTACCGTAGGAGGACAGATCTCAATACTGAAGGCAATACAATACAGATCAGTATCCCAGACACACGATCACGACCACACAGACTTCCTCAGCACGTCACGGTGTATTACCAGAAGATCAACACCACGATACACCTACTTAGTTGCACAATACCATAGAAACTCCACAGAATAACTCGCTCAGACCACAGTCGGATAATCTTCTGAACAACTATGAAACAACAGACCGGTATCGACAGATAACAAAACAGGAACAAGAGCAATATACTCAAGAATGCTCCACAACAACACAGTAATGTTCACTTAACCACTAGACAGACAGTCTGGTGATCTTCCCGATCGTCTATAAAGTTAACAAACAGAACAGATGTCGACGGCAGACAAGACAAGAGGCGACCATAAACTCAGAATACTTGGAATTATGCAAACAAACACTACAGTAACGCCTCGCTTAGTCACCCAGACAGACAGTCTGGTGATCCACCACGGAACGTCACTGGCGCATCTTTTCTTGATTTATATAACTTTTACAAACTGTCTGTAACAACTTTTCGCTCGTGCGAACAAGATTCAGTTATACAAATCCAATCCGGCGGCCGCTAACAATACAATGAACTCATATTATCTCCATGAATAGTGGGTGTACTCTGAATGATATCAAAACTCTTCATAAGAGTCTTAAGCCATATCACTTCCTTTGCAGCTTCAACCATCCCTTTGTACTCTGCTTCTATAGATGACAAAGCAACTGTGTGTTGCTTCTTTGAACACCAAGAAATTAATTTATCTCCCACATAAGACAAGTATCCATATGTTGATCTCCTATCATCAGGATTACCTGCCTAATCTGTATCACTATAAATCTTGATGTTTGTATCTGATGTAAAACCATAATACAAACCTTCTTTGAGTGTACCCTTAATGTACCTCAACACTCTTTGACCTGCAATCCAATGTTCTTTCCTAGGGCAATGCATGAATTGAGATAATACTCCAACTGCATATGACAAGTCAGGTCTAGTTAATGTAGCATAGATCAGACTACCAACCAAACTCTGATATAAATTCATGTCCTTGAACTCTTCACCTCCATATCTGCTCAATTTGTGATTCACCTCCATTGGAGTAGGTGCTACCGTGCAATCATTCATCTTAAACTTGATCAACAAGTTTCTCAAATACCTTTCTTGAGTTACATACACTCCATGTTGAGTGTATGAGATCTCCATGCCCAAGAAATATGACAAGTCTCCCAAGTCACTGATTCTGACATTTGCTTCTTTAGGCTTTGAATGCCTTTCTCATCTGTACCTGTAAGAATTATATCATCAACATATATGCACATGTATATGCACCCATCACCACTTGCTTTGACAAGCAAGCTACTATCTGCTTTAGATACTTGGAATCCAAGTTCTTTCAAGAACTTTACAAGTCTATAATTCCATGCCCTTGGGGCCTGCTTCAAACCATACAAAGCTCTCTTGAGCTTACATACATGATTTGGATACCTTTCATCTCTGAATCCTTGGGGTTGCTCCATGAAAACATCATCTGAAATATAACCATTTAAAAAAGCATTCTTCACATCTAAGTGACATAACTTCCAACCTTTACATGCAGCAATAGCTATGAGTGTCCTGATAGTTGTCATCTTTGCCACAGGACTATAGGTCTCATCATAGTCTATGCCATATGTCTAAGCAAAACCCTTCACAACAAGTCTAGCTTTATACCTAGGCACACTTCCATATGCAAACCTCTTTGTCTCGTAAACCCATTTGCATCCAATAATCTTCTGAGTGTTTGGTTTAGGAACCAAATCCCAAGTCTCATTCTCCATCAATGCATTATACTCTTCCTGCATAGCTTTCTCCCAATTTTCCTTACCTTTTGCCTCTTCATATGTAGAAGGGTCTTCATCTGCCTTTATCATATAAGCATAATCTTTGGTAGCCAAAAAAGAAGTGTCATAGCTATACCTTGTAGGTTGCCATTTGTGTCTTGATGACGTTCTAAGTTCTCCACTCCTTGAGGTTTCTGGTTCATCACATTCCGGATCAAACCTTGGCACTTCTTCAACTTCAACCTGCACTTCATTGTTCTCCTCTTCATCAAATATCTGAACCTTTGATTTACCTTTCTTTTGAGTCACAACTTCTTCATCACCTGCATAAATATTGATTGTACCTGCATACCAAGTACCTTGCTCATCAAATGTAACATCTTTAGATACAATAAATTGCTTTGTGGATGGACTCCACAACCTATATCCCATCTGCTTATCATCATATCCAATGAACACATATTTTTTAGCTTTAGGCTCCAATTTATGCCTCAATTGTGATGGCACATATGCATATGCCAAACATCCAAATACTTTGCAATGGTCTAGAGTAGGTCTCTTACCCCACCATGCCTCATATGGTGTCATACCCTGCAAAGCTTTACATGGTAACCTATTGACCAACTAAGTAGCTGTATTTACAGCCTCAACCCACAAGTAATTTGGGCGATTTCTCTCCTTCATCATTGACCTTGCAAACTTAACAAGAGTTCTATTTCTTCTCTCTACTACACCATTTTGTTGAGGAGAATACCTGCAAGTAATTTCCCTTTTTATACCTGCATTCCACAAGTAATCACTGAACTCATTAGAGAAATACTCTCCCCCTCCATCTGACCTTAGTCTCTTCAACTTATGACCTGTAATTCTCTCTGCATACACATGATAATGTTTAAATGTATTGAACACCTCTGACTTATCTTTGATCACATAGATAGTGATCCATCTGGTAGCATCATCAACATAAATCACATAGTACCTTGAACCATTGATACTGAAATACTTTGATGGTCCCCACACATCTGTGTGTACCAGCTCAAGCTTTTCTGAATACATAAAACCATGCTTGGAATAAGATTGCTTATGAGCCTTACCTAATTTACATGTGTAGCTCAGTGATGAGTATCACCTCCTTTAATGTCAATCCGGGAAGACGTGAGGATGGTATGATGACCTCGAGCAAGTGAAGGCACAAGTGCGTGAGTGAGAAGCACACAAACATGCACACACATACACACACACGTGCACACACAGCAAGAACAAAGAGGAAGACAATGGAGTTCTTTTAGATTACTTTCAAAATGCTCATACAAGTTCAGTTCAATTACAAGCTAACCTCAAAAATGAGCTCTCTCCTCTATTTATAGTTTTTCACTAGCTTTTGGCCCTGTCCGGACTTAGTGTCTGGCCTAGTTAAAAATTAGGTTCTAGGGCCTATTTGGAGGTTCAAACGGAGTCTAAAAAATGTGAAAACTGATAGGGAGGTACTTCTAAAGCTCCTCAAGCTCAAGGACTCCTTGGCTTGCACAAAATGGAGCTACAAAAATATGAAATGGTATTTACAATGGTTTTTAGTGATGAAAATCACTATTTTTGTAGGGATTTCATCTAACATTTTGACATACATTTCCTGGAGCTCCCTACTTGCTCCTTCTTCTTGTGTGCCCAACTCTTTGATGCATGAAAAATTTAAATGGCCTACTTGCCAAATCTTCTTTGACTACTGTGTTTGCTTGTGCTTTCTCTTTGCTCCGACTCCCTTCGTAGGCTTCCTTGTCTTGTGAGTCCTTCAGTTCCTTGACTACTGCCAACACCCCCCCCTCTCTCGCGTCTGTCGTCTCTGACAGACCCTTGTCTAGCTGTGCGTTGGATGTAATATTGAACCACATCGGAAGCAAGGTGGTGTTCTTCTAATCGTAGTCCCCGTGCTAGGTCTGTTAACAATGCATCCCAATTGACTGGACCTCGGACGTCTGGATGTGGCACCCACAATTGATCTGAGTAGATGGTTCTCTCCACAGCGAATAGTTGGAGGAGATGTGAGGGCTTGGGTACAAATATTTCTGAGTGATATTCCCAGAACCCCGTGATGAACATCTCCTCGAAGGTCTGCTTGAAGCATGCTGGGAGGTATTTTATTCTTGTGTGCCAGGCATATACTACCTTTATTGAGGGGGTAGTGCTTATGTCATATACCAGATCTTGGTTGCCTGCAATGAAGCCAACTCCTGAAAAGTGGGGGTCCTTGATATTCTTGAATGTCCTGAATGTGATGAGCATTAATTCGAAGATCTTCATGCACATATGTGCCATCACATCAGGTGTGTTCCGTAGTCGAATGCTCTAGTGACGGATTGTAGAAATCATGTAAGCAACAGTAGGAGGTCCTTGTGGAGGTGCTAGATAGACATAATTTAACCACTTTGCACAACCTTTGACGTTCTTTATAGCGATGGTAAATTCGGGCCAGGTGTGTCTGCGGAAGACTGGAACATAACAGGGATTGTATTTAATAAAGAGTGGCATGTTAGTCCAAGTACGAACCATCTCTGGATAGGTCTCAAGAAGACAGATCCTCCAGGTGGGTTGATGAATGGATCCTTTTTTAGCACTCTCTGGGATATCATCGGGCCCAAATTGTGTGGCAAAGGTTGGAGCCTTGCCACATCGTCGTTGAATCTCTGAGTTGTAATCTGCCAGGAGTACACAATATGGCACATACTAATCGTCGTTGGTGCCTATCCATCTATGATGAGACATACTACGGAAATACTCTGACTTTATGATGGTGTCTTCTAATTTTGCCATTGATTGGATTTGTATTGCCACTCGATCTTCATGGGTTTTTGCTGTCTTTTCGAGTGTCTGGAGCCATTCGGGTACTTCGACTTCCAAGGTGTCCATTCCTTCTGAGGTTTGCTGACCTCCTGGCATCGGCATAGGAACATATGGTTCCTCATACGATTCGTCCACCTCAATGGGTACCAATTCATCTGGCTCTGGTTCTATAACTGGAGAGGGCTATCTTTCCTATTCCAGTAACTTCTTCTGCAATTCTCCCACCTGCTCTATTCATGCCTTTACTTCCTCTGGAGTCGTGGTTGTTTCTATGACTTTGGGTTGTGCCTCCTGTTCCCTAAGCTTGCAGCATAGTGCATCCCGTTCCTTTTCCAAATCGTCATGTGCTTCTAATAGATCTGCATAGCTTTCCAAGATTGTCTTCATTGTTTCTGAGGGGACTGCTCTGAATTGTTCTGGGTCGATTTCGTGGGGAGAGCCTTCCATGGCAGCTTCCAGGTTTTCTTTGTTTTGCTTCTGTAGACGCTTGTTTTCTTCAAGGGCGGTAGCCATGTGTTTTCTGAGTAGAGTCAAATTACGTCGGACTCTTAGATTATCAGCTTGGTAGACTTCTAGCAAAGCTTCGAGTTGTTTGACAACTGGCACTTGTGATGGTTGGGGTGTCTCCAGGAGGGTTTGATGAGCTTGCTCGAGTGTGGTGTAACGTTGATTGAGGTCTGCATTTTCTTCTTCTATAATTGTAAGCCGTCTCTGTAGTTGTTGATGATTCGTAGTCAGTTGATGATGACGGTCTTCGAGAGCCTGATACTCACTCTGAAGTTGATACACACACTGATGTAATGCCATGAATATACTATTAATTTTACATTAAACGATGCAGGGAAAGATGAAGATGCAGGTGGAATGGGGAAGGGAAAGGGAGTTGTGAATGTTGTGGAGTCAAGTGGTGAGGTAGGTGGAGGGGGTATGGGAGATTGAGGCTGCGTGGGGGGAGGGAGTGGTGTTGTGGCTGGTGATGTTTCCATTGTGTCGAACGTGTGTGTGATTGTGTAGATGGGAACAGTGGGTGGGGTGGAAGTGATATTTGTGAAGAGTGTTGTGAAAGTGGGCCTGGTAACTCCTCCAAATTGGATGCCGGGAGAGAGAGGAATTCCCATGAGGAATGTGGTAATGGCAGGAATAGGCGTGGTAGTGCCAGGTGGTGAGGTGATGCAATAGCGTAACGACTGGAAATACTCATGAATGAATGAATCTCCTCCCAACCTTATGCCTGTATATATAGCTGCTTGAACTAATGAGGACCACAAATGTAACTAGAGTCCACAAGTGCATGTGCAATCTCCTCCACTCCTTTCATAACCGCCACTAGAGTCTATTAGTGGCTGGAGTGATCTCGACCACTACTTTAGTACCTTCCACTAGAGTCCACTAGTGGTTGTTGTACTCACCTCTTGAGTTAATTCCACTGGACTCAAGTTAACTCACGTTAACTTGAGTTAGAAGGATCTAGAGTTCTTTGGGCAAAACTCTCTCCCCATGCTCCCCATGGGAGTTGAACCCAAGACCTCCTCCTTCACAACCATGAGACTTAACCACTAGGCTAAGTGGATTACTTGAATATGAGAGCACATGACTTATGCTTGAGTCTACTCTTGAGATCTTTGGTCCTACATACGAGTGACCAAACGGTATCCGATTTCAGATCTGTCTGAAGCCATCGGATCCCTAGATCATAGACTTACTTTATTACATTCTTACCCCCTTGGAAAAGATTTTCGTCTTGGAAAATAAAGCTATATATATAACTGTAGGCAACCCCCGAGCCTCATGTTCTAAAACTTGAAGAACATGCATTCATTCAATCAGGTTGTTTACTTAGAAACTTGAAAGTAAAAAACCTTCTTTATTTGGGACCAACTTAAAACTTGAAAGTTGGAAAACGTCGTTGGATTGTGGAAACTTTTTCCCATGTGGAATTTTCTTCAGTTCCATCCTTCCATTTTACTAAGCACTCTTCGTACAAGTGACTTCTTGTACGTTTATCTCGGGTGCGAAGAATCCTTTCAGGTTCATGAGGAACAGTTTCATTTACTAGAATAGGAAGTATAACCTGTTGTCCAACTAGATTATCAGAATCTGTTAGACTCTTCCTAAGTCGTCTAACATGGAACACTGGATGAATCCAACTATCATCTGGAAGTTGTAGTTCATAAGCCCACAAACCAACTTTCTTGGTGATTGGAAAAGGACCACAATATCTAGGCGACAACTTGGCGCATTGACCAGTCTTGAACTTTTCCGATCTTTCAGGAATACGAAGATAAACTTGATTGCCACCCTGAAAAGTAACATCTCTTCGCTTTGGATCGGCATAAGCTTTTGCACGATCTTGAGCTTTCTTTAAATTTTCTTTAGCTAACTTGAGCTTAAAGTTCATGTCTTGAAGAAACTCTTGAGCTGCTTGAACTCGTTCATTTTGAAGTCCTACTGCATAAGGAGACCTAGGCTGGAAACCATACATCAACATGAATGGGCTAAATTCAGTTGATGAATTCTTGGCAATATTATAGGCAAATTCAGCTAATGGAAGATAGTTTTCCCAATTAGTGTGTTTGGAAGTAACATAAGCTCTGAGTATGTCTTCCAAAATCTGATTGACTTTCTATGTCTGTCCATCCGTCTGGGGATGTTCAGCTGTACTTAAACTTAGTTTAGTTTCAAGTCTACTAAAGACTGCTCACCAAAAATGACTTGTAAATAGAGCATCTCTATCAGAAACTATGTCCACTGGAAGACCATAGAGTCTATAAAGTTGATTTACAAATATTTTTGGAAGTTCTGGAGTCTTATAAGTAGTCTTGACTGGAATAAACTAAGCAAGTTTAGTCAATCGATCAACGACAACCCAGACTGAATCAAAGCCTTTCTGAGTGCGGGGTAATTCAGAAATGAAATCCATGGAAATACTTTCCCACTTTCCTTTAGGTCTATTGAAAAGATCTTCGACTAGTGGCATGGGATACTTGTTCTTTATCGTAAGATTGTTTAATGCCCTATAATCTCCGCACAGTCTTATAGTTCCATCTTTCTTTTTTACTAGAAGGATGGGTGCTGCCCATGGAGACTGGCTTGGGCGGATAAATCCTTTATCCAAATACTCTTGAATTTGATTTTCCACCTCCTGATGCTGGACATAGGGGAGACGGTATTGGTTTTGAGATTTTGGCTTGGTACCCAGAAACAGATCGATACTATGATCGATGTTTCCACAAGAGGGTGGCAAGCCGTAGGGGAGTTCCTTAGGGAACACATCTTTAAATTCCTTCATTAAATTGTTAAATTTAACATGAACTTCTTGAGGAGTAAAGGACGAGACATAAGAAACTTGATTTATATTATCAGAATCTATTACATCAGTGCCAAGGACAAGAAAAGCTTGAGTCCTGGCTTCTTTATTTACAAGTTTCTTAAGTTCAGTGTATGAAATCAAAGGGATACTTGGAGCATCATGCTCACTCTTGATTTTATACACTACACCGTCACGCTGGAATTCCAAAGTATTAGTAAAATAACACCTGATCAATGAAGGTCCTAGACTCCATAGCCACTCTCTCCCTAATACCAGATCTACCCGATCCATGTTCATTATTTGGAAGTCCAAAGTGTCTTTAAAGTCTTGGATTTCTAGTTCCAAATTAGATATCATTGTGTCCCAAACACGGGTGTCTTGACCATGCATCATGGAAACAATGTATTTATGAGGAGATGATTTCTGAGGAAGAGCTAGTTTTTTAACTAATGCATAATTGATAAAATTATGCGTAGCAGAGTCATCCACCATTATCCGGATGGTGTGCCCTTTTACTGATCCATGCAGCTTGACCAAATCATGTGGACCAAACTCTTGAGGTTGCCACATGTTTTTGGAGATCTGACATGAATGGGTACTGTCGCAGTGCATAATCTGAACCTTCTTTGCACTTGAATTTGCATCCAAGTCCAAAGTTTGAATCAGATGTATTTGCTGCTTACCTTTTCCCTTACTTTCTCTTCCGACTAGACAGACACGACTACGATGTCCTGGCTTGAGACACTTAAAGCACAAATTTTCTTTTTGCGCTTTATCATGATCTTCTGGAGAAACAACGTGTCTAAAAACTCGAGGTTTTTTAGTCACCCTTTCATTTGATCTAGTCCCTTTGCCCTTACGCTTAAAGTTATTCTTCTGGGAATAACTGCTTTCCTGCGGGACATCCAGACGTGAGTTATCCTCATAAATCTGGGCAACCTTAATCACCTCTTCTAGGGATTTAGGTGCATGCCTTTTGACTTCATTTCGAATTCGCTGGTTAAGTCCTCTGACAAAACCGTGAAGACGATGAAAGTCATCTAAATTCTTTAATTTCAGAATAACATCTCTATATTTTGAAATATACACTAATAGCAGTCTACCTTTCTGCTGAATTTTATCCCATGCTTCCCAATTGCGTTGTCGTCGAGATTTGCTCTCCTCTCTCACTTGTGAAGGCCTACAAAAAACATATTTGGCGAAGGTAGCCAGAATTCCCCGAGAAGTCTAGGATGCATCAAGGATGTCAAAGGAAGGTCACATACAAAGTTTCAAAGAAATCAAGAAAGTCCATGGTAGCGGTCAAAGCTGGTCAAAGTTGGGAAATTAGGGCAAAAATTTCATTGTCACCAAATTAGATGAAAATCCATATACTTGTAAAGATTGTCAAAGGCAGTCTATAGCCCAAATTTCAGCAGAAAATGGATTTTGTAGCACATTGATATGCTATGTTCATTTTGTAAAAATGTAATTTTTCTAGTTTGACCCTACAAATTCTTGTATAGAAAATTATGTTAGCCATATGGTTTGGCATGTATAAAGATCATATGTGGCTACATATTTGTACAAATTTTCAAGGCTATCAGAGCTTCCTAGACACCTTAATGCCACCTTGCAAGCTTCCAAATGTAGTCAAACTTGTACAAGGGAGATTCAGATGGGAGTTCTTCCTGCATATTCCTGAAGGAGATCTTTGGAAACATAGTCCTACAAAGTTTCATCTTCATCAAAGTCTTTTTGGAGGGTCAAAGAGCACAAAGTCCAGTTTTCAAGGTCACCGCAGTTTTCTAGAATAAGAAAATTGAAGGCTTGAAGGGCTGCCACATGTCAAAATATGATTGAACCATGGTGTACGGTCAAGATGAGCTCCTATTCAAGGGTGGAGATGCACTAAAGCATAAAGGAAGGAGGATCCACGAATTTTTTCCATAAAAGAAGACTTTGTTGACAGTTAAAGATCAATAATGCAAAGTTTCTCCAAAAATAGTGGCTTATCTTATCTGAATTGATGTCAGCACTGATCCGACGGTCCAGATCATCCCCAGATCCAATGGTGGAGAATGAGGGCGCCTAAATTTCACTCCTTTACACTAGATTTGATAGAAAGAACAATTCCAAGCCATTGATTTGATTAATCAAATGGTTGTAATCGAAAGTAGTGATCCTAGAGTTGAGAGTTGATTTCTCTAGATCCAAGGGCCCAAATTCATTCAAAAAACTATATAAACCCCCCTCCAAACTCCTAGAGCATCATTGTTAGGCATCCATAGGGCTCATGCTAGCTTACGGTTTCCTTGAGACGATCACCCTCAGTTGAGCGAGTGAGGATCCAAGGTGAGCTAGTATGAGTATAGAACCTAGTTTCAAATTTAAGTTAGAACTCCAATCTAGGATAGGCTCTTGAAACCAGCATCTCTATCTTGACTCACCCTCGGTGGAGCGTGTGAGTGAGTTAGAGCTGATTTTAATGAGTCTTAGACTTCTTTAGTTAGACGTTACGAGCATAGACAGACATAGGGTCACTGGAGTGGAACTCACCTTCTTACGTGTGACATTCGGTTGAACTGTCATGGTTTGAGGGTCGGAACCACCTTTGATCAGTAGAATGCTTAGCATGACGTACCACGACGATATTTTACATGTAACTTAATTCAAATCCTTTTAATTCATGTCACTTGTCACTTGTCTCTTGTCTCCTCTCTTAGTCTCTTAAGTATTTTTACATGTCTTCTATTTCTTCTATGTGTGAGAAGGCTCCGCAGTATTGCGTTGAACCAGTGAGGATGTTTCTTTGAGCTTGTGAGTAAACTCTATCATCATAATTCACTTGCATGCATATAATCCATACATAGCCATACATATTGATTAGTTTCTGAAAGTGTATAAGAAGCTCCAATATTGGACCATTCTTCCTTTCGAAACTGGTTTATGTGTAAGGGTTCCATCTATTCTCGTCATGCATACATATCATCCAAAGAAGACTATGCATATGGATTGGAATTAGGAAGTGTTTAAGAAGCTCCTTCAATGGACCATTCTTCCTTCCAAATTTCATTCGTATGTATGGTTCTCTTTCATTCTTATCATTCATGTTCATAAATCTAACTTGCACTCCTACATTCCTATTCCCATAATCATTTCAACATCTCTCTCTTCTCCATACTCAACATTAATTTTACTTTCATGTCCTTAAACGTTCCAACATTCATTAGCTTCATACACCCTATGTGTGCCACGACCGGACCCGATCCACCCGGATTGCGATCACCTCCACATTTGAACCCGATGTGAAACGCTTCGTGGCATTTGCTTCTGATCTTGTTGGGAGGTTGTGATCCATATCCTTTGTTTCATATTTTTCATCCTCATCATATCATCATCATCAGTCTTGAGTGTTGCACTGGATTTCTCACATTATCGTGCACATCTTCGTCGTGAAGTAAACGCATTTGTGAGAGATCTAGAGCATCGTGCATCACTTGCTTATTCACACAAGATGGAGGAAGGATTCAAATCCCTTATTGTTGAGAAACAAGGCCAAAGAATAGTCTCTTCTATGTTGAGAGAGAAGGGAAAATTCAATGGCATCAACATCACAAGCTACTTAGATTTGTTTGAAGAGCAAGCTATGATTTTTGGTCTTCCCAAAGATCTTTTGATATCATTCTTTGAACGAATTGTTGATAGCTCTATCATAAACCGTGTCACTCAATATGATAGTCTTCCTTGGAGTGATTTTAGAAAGGAGATGCTCAAAGAATTCTATCTTGAAGATTATAGCCAACATAATCGGGATGGATTCTTACGATGGGTCAATTCTCCAAAGCCTAGTAGCTCTATTACTCACTTACAAAATGAGTATATTAGACGCAATGAACAACTTCCTGATGAGGATAAGATAACTTTGGAACCTGATCTTGTGATCAATTTTCTTAAGCTTCTTCATCCTGAAACTCGTAGGGAAGTTGAACGGCAATTAGAAGAACCAGATAAGTGCTATGGTCTTACTGACAATTGGCAAAAAGTGCGTAAAGTAGTAGAGGCTGTAGCCCATAGACATCAAAGACAATCCATGCTTTATGAGCAAACTAGTCTTCCTCAAGCTAGCCTTCCACAAACTAAGGAGCAAGTTAGAGAACAATCCCATGCTATGCTTTTTGACTCTACTCCTATTCCTCAAATGATGGAGCCTACTCAAGGTTTTAAAGTAGAGCCAAATAAAAGTGTAGTTGAACAATCTCAAGTGGATATTCTCACTAAGCAAATGGAAAGTCTTATTGCTACACAATCCAATTTGGCCAAGACTATAGATGCTTTACAATCTAGTTACACCAAAACTTTCCAAAATCAAATGAACCCAATGACTTTTCAAGAGCCTAATCAACATGTTATAGCTACCAATCAAAATCCACAAATAGCTCCTACTCAAGCATATCAAGTTCCTCCAATGCATAATCCTTCAATGCAAAATCCTCATCCTCATGTGCAAAATCCTCAAATGTATCAAAACATGTATCCTCAAGCTTCTCAAATAGCTTTTCAAAATCCTCAAAATCAAAACTTTCAAAATCATCAACCGTATAATATGGAAGCTCCTCTTGCACCTCAAGTACCACATGTTGCTCCCCAAGCTCCTCAAATACATCAATTGCATTTTCAAAATCCTAATTATCCTATTCAAGCAATACCTTATCAACAAAATCCTCAATTTCAAAATTTCCCACCACAAGTTAATCAAAATCCTCAAAATCAAAATGGTTTTGTGCGTGGCCCTCGTAGGTGTCCTTGGTGTGATTCGTTAGAGCACTTTTTGAGAGATTGTGAATTATTGAAGGCTGCTAAGGAGCAACGACTAGTAATAGACATAGACAAGAAAATCTGTGACTATCGATCTAGGCTACCTTTGCAAGGAAATTATGGTAAGGGAGGAATGAAAAAAACATTATGAAAATATAACCATAATGGACGTAGGAACTAGAGGAGTGAAACTAGAAGCTCTTGATGAACAACAAGTAGAATCAAGTAAACCCACAAAGGAAGGTGATTTTTCTATAGAGGCTTTAGTAAGAGCACGGGATGAGATTAGGAGAATAACGGCTTGGGAGTCACCAATAGAAGATCAATCTCTTATTTCTCACATATCCAATGTAGAAGAAAAACGAAAAAGAGATGAAGCTGAGCCTAGTGAAAGAAGAGTAACACGAAAACAAACCTCAGAGGGAATAGAAACAATCATAGAGCAGGGAGAAACATCACAATCCAAAGATAAAAAACAAGAAGCACAACCCAATGAACAAAAACAAGAGGAGAAACAAAAAGGGAAGAAGACAAAGCAAAGAAAAACAGAACCAAAGCCTTTGGATAAACAAGAACAATCAAAACAAACTGAAGACCAAACACGAGAACATGAACAAAAACAAGACCCTGAGCAAAAACAAAAGAAACCAAAGAGAAAACCTAAAGCCATCTTGATTTCAGAAATTGAGAGAAAAATAGATCCTATGGAGATTTTAGATGACATTTTGCTTAAGAGTCAAGTGACTATGTCTTTAGAACAAGTTTTCTCTATTGCAAAGCCTGTTTTTAAAGATAACTTTATCGGCCTAATTAAAAGGAAGAGGTTTCCACTTAATCTAGATACTGAGATGCAAGATTCTCTAGATCAAGATCAAGCTATGAATGAAGCCTTAAGGTACATCAGAGATGCATGTTAAAATAGGGAATGATAAGAACACTATCACTGTAAATGCATTAGTAGATTCCGGCTCCGAAATCAATGTGATTTCAAGAGAAGTTTATGATAAGTTTCGATGGCCCATAGATAAAGATTGTGGATGGCGTATGAGAACTGCAGATAATGGTGTAGGTACCCTGTATGGAGCTTGTGCTAGTGTGCCCATATCCATAGGAGGAATCACAGAAAATTCTGTGGCTCATATGATGAGTGCTATGAATATGGTCTTACATGATTTTATCCCTCATATAACTATGCCATTCATTGATGATATTCCAATTAAAGGGAGTGAGGAACGTGTAAAGGACATTACTTTAGATTCATCTGGATGTCGTAAATTTGTTCTTGACCATATCTCTGATTCTGAAAGAATATTTCAACGATTTGAAGAGGTAGGTCTCACATTTTCCATAGAGAAATCTGTTTTTGGTGTCAACGAGGTGCTTATTGTTGGACATTTATGTGGCCATTATGGTCAAAAGCCATACCCACAAAAAGTTGATGCCATTAGCAAGATTTCTGAAACATGTAACAACGTGAGTGAGGTACGTAGATTTCTTGGTGCTTGTATCTTTTATGTTATTTGGATCCCACACTTTGCTCATGTTGCTGATTGTCTTTATGACTTGTTGAGGAAGAAACGAAAATCTATTTGGACTGACAAACACACTCAAGCTATGCGTAAATTGAAGAAATTATTGCTTGAAGCTCCCATCCTTAAGCGTGTAGACTATTCTGCTAACAAACCTATTATATTGACTGTTGATACTAGTCCTATTGGTATAGGTTGGGTCATAAGTCAAGACGATAGTGAAGGGAATAGATATGCAATTAGGTTTGGTGCCAAAATTCTACATGAAACACAATGAAAATATCCACAGATCAAACGAGAACTATGGGGTATGGTAACAGCTTTGAAAATAGACAAAGAATATTTCATTGGTGCAAATGTCAAAGTTGAGACTGATTGTTTGCCTCTCATTGGAATGATAACCAATTGTTCATCTCCTGTATAGCCATGCTTAGATGGATCTCATATATTAAGTTCATAAATCCTGAGTTAGTTCATATTTCAGGTAAGTCAAACTCAGTTGCTGATATGTTATCGAGAGCTAGATTTGATGATGATCTTGAAAGTGATCTAATAAAGAATGTGAATTTAGTTGACTATGTTCCACATATATATGAGTATGAGAAATTTCATGAGTCTGAGTACGAAGATGAATGGAGAGACATAGGAAAGTATCTCAGTACACTACAACCATTACCTAGCTGGACTACGAATAGATTCCGTAACATTAGGAAACGAGCTTATAACTTTTTCCTATGTAATGGTTATCTTTGGAGACATGCTAAGGGTAAGGTTAAGAATCCACAACGAGTCCTAGGAAAGAGAGGTCTTCAATTGCAAGTAATGAAGGAAATGCATGAGACATTATGGGCAGGTCATAAAGGATTTTTTGGAACATATGAAAAAATTAGAAGTACCTATTATTGGCCTAGGATGTATGTTGACATTAGTAGCTATGTTTCTACATGTTCTACTTGTCAACTTCATTCATCAGTCAAACATAGAGATCCATTGCATCCTACGTATCCACCTTGTATTCACTACAAGTGGGTAGTAGATCTTGTAACTATGCCTAAAGGTATCGACAAAATGTGTTACATTGTACTTGCAAGAGAAGACTTAACTAATCATGTAGAGGGACGTGCACTACGATCTAAGACCACTTACAATGTTTGCAAATTCTTGCTTGAAGATGTCATAAGTCGCTTTGGGTACATAGAGAAAGTAGTTGCCGATCGTGGAGAGTTAAATGCGAGAGAAGCTAAAGAGTTCTTTGAGCGTCACGGTATTCGTTTGTCTCTCACTACTACATATAATCCAGAGGCCAATGGTAAAATAGAGAGAGGACATCCACCTATTGTGAAAGCCATATCTAAAGCATGTAACGGTGACATCAAACAATGGCCTAAATTCTTACCTTTTGCACTTTGGGCAGATAGAATGACATGCACACGTACTACTGGATATATGCCTGCTGAACTCATGTACTATCAAAAACCATTGTTTCCAATTCAGTCTCATATTTCTGCATGGTCAAATTTGCCTTGGTCTGAAAACATGTCTACTGATGATTTTTTGAGTTTGCGTATTAAACAGTTAGAACAAGGTAAATTAAGACTTGATGATGCTGTTGAAAAATTAAGAGAATCTAGAATGAAGAACAAGCATTATTTTGATAAAACTCATCGATTGCGTCCTAAGCCAATTGAAGTAGGAGATTGGGTGCTCATTTATGATAGTACATTTGACTCTCAATATGATGCACGCAAAAAGCTCACTCAACGGTGGTTTGGGCCATACATTGTATCAAAAGTCAACAACAATGGTACGTATGCTCTTTGTGAATTAAATGGTGTTGCACTAAAAACTTTGATTGCAGGTAAAAGGATAAAGCTATTCAAGAAACGTGATAATGACGAGTACATTTTGGATGAGGACATTGAAGAAGATGACAACAATGAGGCCGATTCATAAACAGGAGTATCCATGCTATAAAAAATAAAAATATAAATAAAAAAAGAAAAAAAAATAAAAAAAAAACATAGAAAAATATCATTAATTTTTCAAGTTCATGTTGCTTTGTTTTTTTTCAAGTTCATTCTATTTTTTTTTTTCCATGCTTGTTTCATGCATGTTTTTTTTCAGTCTTTGCATTGCATTGCATATCCACATCACTTGAGTCAAAAAGGGCAAATGATGATTTCTCTACTTGTGTAAAATTGTATCTTAAGTAGTAACTTATCTACTAAGGAATTGATTATAATCTAGGATTGTGGAAAGATAGGGCATGTAGATTTGGAGGTTTATTTTGGTGACATGACTTTCATATATAAACATGCATATGTATCCTATATCGAAAGCATAATTGTTGAAATCCTAGCTCCTGCTATTGCATGTTTCTACATCCTTAGTCCATCTCACAGCACTTGTATCGGAGTTTAAACGACTGTTCTCCGTCATCAAAAATGGTTGTACCTTGTATCGGGGTTTAATTTTTCCTCGTCAAAAAAAAAAAAAAAAAAAAGCTACATGTTACCAAGAAGTTTACACTTTCTTCCACCCCAAAAAAGTGATCGTAACCATAAAGTTGCCGAATCATCATCATCATCAAAAAAAAAAAAAAAAAAAAGAGGCAAGCCAAAGGAGGATAAAGAGGCATAGTAGAATAAATCACGGGCTATATAGGCAGATTTATGCATTAGTGGAGTTTAGTTAGATTTCCTTGCATGTTATTAGAGAAAGAGCATATTCATATTTATGTAGGAAAGGAGTTGATCTAAAATAAGCTAAAGATGAAAGATGTCTCTTGAAAATCCTAAATCTTTGTTTATAATCATATTTAAGGTAGATTGCTTTATGAAAAAGGTACAAAATTTTCTTCAAGATGAGAGGAACTGATGCTTAAAACGACTCAATACATCCACTTCCACTTCATATTGATGCTTGTTTTTTTTTCTTTCTTGTTGCCAATGTTGCTTGTTCATTTGCATATATGTTGCCTATTTGTTCATGCATATTCATGTTGCCTGTTTCAATTATTTCTTTCATGCAAATTTTGCTTCATGTCACGTTACCTACTTATTCATGCATATAATCAATTTTCCTTCCATCTTTCTTATGTTGCCTATAAAAGAATTTGATGCCTGGAACATTTTGTTTTTCACAGATGCTCGAGTGGCGCTTCCGGAGGAATCGCAGGTTTAGTGGGGGCGAATGTCGTCGAGATTTGCTCTCCTCTCTCACTTGTGAAGGCCTACAAAAAACATATTTGGCGAAGGTAGCCAGAATTCCCCGAGAAGTCCAGGATGCATCAAGGATGTCAAAGGAAGGTCACATACAAAGTTTCAAAGAAATCAAGAAAGTCCATGGTAGCGGTCAAAGCTGGTCAAAGCTGGTCAAAGTTGGGAAATTAGGGCAAAAATTTCATTGTCACCAAATTAGATGAAAATCCATATACTTGTAAAGATTGTCAAAGGCAGTCTATAGCCCAAATTTCAGCAGAAAATGGATTTTGTAGCACATTGATATGCTATGTTCATTTTGTAAAAATGTAATTTTTCTAGTTTGACCCTACAAATTCTTGTATAGAAAATTATGTTAGCCATATGGTTTGGCATGTATAAAGATCATATGTGGCTACATATTTGTACAAATTTTCAAGGCTATCAGAGCTTCCTAGACACCTTAATGCCACCTTGCAAGCTTCCAAATGTAGTCAAACTTGTACAAGGGAGATTCAGATGGGAGTTCTTCCTGCATATTCCTGAAGGAGATCTTTGGAAACATAGTCCTACAAAGTTTCATCTTCATCAAAGTCTTTTTGGAGGGTCAAAGAGCACAAAGTCCAGTTTTCAAGGTCACCGCAGTTTTCTAGAATAAGAAAATTGAAGGCTTGAAGGGCTGCCACATGTCAAAATATGATTGAACCATGGTGTACGGTCAAGATGAGCTCCTATTCAAGGGTGGAGATGCACTAAAGCATAAAGGAAGGAGGATCCACGAATTTTTTCCATAAAAGAAGACTTTGTTGACAGTTAAAGATCAATAATGCAAAGTTTCTCCAAAAATAGTGGCTTATCTTATCTGAATTGATGTCAGCACTGATCCGACGGTCCAGATCATCCCCAGATCCAATGGTGGAGAATGAGGGCGCCTAAATTTCACTCCTTTACACTAGATTTGATAGAAAGAACAATTCCAAGCCATTGATTTGATTAATCAAATGGTTGTAATCGAAAGTAGTGATCCTAGAGTTGAGAGTTGATTTCTCTAGATCCAAGGGCCCAAATTCATTCAAAAAACTATATAAACCCCCCTCCAAACTCCTAGAGCATCATTGTTAGGCATCCATAGGGCTCATGCTAGCTTACGGTTTCCTTGAGACGATCACCCTCAGTTGAGCGAGTGAGGATCCAAGGTGAGCTAGTATGAGTATAGAACCTAGTTTCAAATTTAAGTTAGAACTCCAATCTAGGATAGGCTCTTGAAACCAGCATCTCTATCTTGACTCACCCTCGGTGGAGCGTGTGAGTGAGTTAGAGCTGATTTTAATGAGTCTTAGACTTCTTTAGTTAGACGTTACGAGCCTAGACAGACATAGGGTCACTGGAGTGGAACTCACCTTCTTACGTGTGACATTCGGTTGAACTGTCATGGTTTGAGGGTCGGAACCACCTTTGATCAGTAGAATGCTTAGCATGACGTACCACGACGATATTTTACATGTAACTTAATTCAAATCCTTTTAATTCATGTCACTTGTCACTTGTCTCTTGTCTCCTCTCTTAGTCTCTTAAGTATTTTTACATGTCTTCTATTTCTTCTATGTGTGAGAAGGCTCCGCAGTATTGCGTTGAACCAGTGAGGATGTTTCTTTGAGCTTGTGAGTAAACTCTATCATCATAATTCACTTGCATGCATATAATCCATACATAGCCATACATATTGATTAGTTTTTGAAAGTGTATAAGAAGCTCCAATATTGGACCATTCTTCCTTTCGAAACTGGTTTATGTGTAAGGGTTCCATCTATTCTCGTCATGCATACATATCATCCAAAGAAGACTATGCATATGGATTGGAATTAGGAAGTGTTTAAGAAGCTCCTTCAATGGACCATTCTTCCTTCCAAATTTCATTCGTATGTATGGTTCTCTTTCATTCTTATCATTCATGTTCATAAATCTAACTTGCACTCCTACATTCCTATTCCCATAATCATTTCAACATCTCTCTCTTCTCCATACTCAACATTAATTTCACTTTCATGTCCTTAAACCTTCCAACATTCATTAGCTTCATACACCCTGTGTGTGCCACGACCGGACCCGATCCACCCGGATTGCGATCACCTCCACAACGTTCCTCCTCATTCTCGGGGAGAAACTCTTTCTTGAAAAGGTGGGAAAATTCATCCTAGGTGGTAGGTTTCTTGTGAGTCTCAGAGAGACTCATCCACCATGTATAAGCTTTGGGTCCTAGCGATAAACTTGCTTCTACTACTCTCACATGATCGGGGGTATGTTTGAGTTCATGGACATCTTTCCATTTCTCCAAGAAGGTCAAAACCGCATCCTTATTCCTATGCTTATCCTCTCCAGAGAAATAAGGAGGACGGATCTCCTTTCCCAAGGAAAGATCCACTGGGCGGTTATGACTTTCTAACATCCCTACTAGAAGATACCAAACTAAGACGGCTCATACTTCCCGCTAGAGGAAACATGTCTGTATGGGGAGAGGATAATCCCTTATCCTTTTCCATCCTAATAGACATTGGTGAAGTTGCGATCATATCTGTGTGACTACCTAAAATAGTCTTACTGATATCCCTAGGCGTCTGAAGTAAGCTCAGAATGGCCTTAAGGTGATCCTGGATTCCATCAACAGATTGACGGGGGACTGCAACCTCATCCAGAATATTGGACAACCGTCCAAGCTTTTTCTCAACTAGCAACATCCTACTCTCCATATCTTTCCCCTCGTTTAGAGTAGTGATTGTTTCTCCTTTTCTCGTAGAATCCTCAACGTATAATGCTACAATCATCGCTTCTTTTCTAGATGCATCAGACGCATGACTTGTATTTGAAACCATAGGTGCAGATGGATGCAATGCACGTGCAGCTATTGGTGGTCTAGGCATGAATGAAGATGTTACTAAGATAGGAACAGAAACAAACCCTGACGTACTAGTAGTACTCGTAAGCGAGACGTGGCTAGAAGTCCCCTCCATCGCACACAAAGCGTTATTAAACTTACTAAGTATTCCTAACGCAGTTGGTGTGTGCAACAAAATCAAAAGAGCTATGCAAGAATATCACAAGAAATAGTCCCTGATGATTTGGTTCGTCGAGGTCGACTTGATTCTAGCCGAAAGTGCTAGAATTATGACGAAGTTAGGCCTCTGGATCTTCACTCCACAGCTCCACTTCCTTCAAGCTTTGCTCAAACTTTAACTATCCTTGCTTGTTTCTTTGGCTTAAAGAAGAGTGCTCCTCAGGTTCCGGGCTGCAACAGTTGGGTGCTGCAGACTTGAATTGTGAATATGTATGAAGATATCAAGCGCTATTCGTGTAAACTTGCTTGGCGCCGTGGATGGATGGGAGGGCTCTCAACTAAGAGGTTCAGGGATCGAATCCCGAGTACTACTCAGCATTGATATCTCTTTTTTAGCTCCTATTTGACACCTTCTACAGCGGCAACAACGAATAAGTTGATTTCTCGAACTTTTCGCGAACTTTTCGCGAACGCTTGTGTGCTTCGTGGACAGGTGACCGATTTCCCAAGCCGAGGATGGGGGTTCGAGTTCTGGGGCTTACAGCAGATATGATTAGCCTTTTTTAGCTCTTGGTTGAAGCCTTCTTCAGCGCTCACCTGCGACAATTTGTACTGTCCGCAAATTGATGTTGCCAAGACCCGTGGGCTCTTTGGATAGGCGAGCGCCCTTTAATCAGGGGAATGGGGGTTCGAATCCCCTATTCCTCACATTAGAGGTCTAACTTTTTGGTACTCTCCTCCTTAGCTTCTCTTTTGAATGTGCCCGCAAAGAGAACTACGATTCGGGATGAAGCTTCAAGACAATTGCGAGCAGGAAGCTAGTCGCCTTGAGAGAAGTATGCACGCAAGGACTTATGAGCAAGATGACGAAGATGAGAGCTATGGAGAAAATGCTCTGATACCAATGCAACAGCGTAACGACTAGAAATACTCATGAATGAATGACTCTCCTCCCAACCTTATGCTTGTATATATAGCTGCTTGAACTAATGAGGACCACAAATGTAACTAGAGTCCACAAGTACATGTGCAATCTCCTCCACTCCTTTCATAACCACCACTAGAGTCTATTAGTGGCTGGAGTGATCTCGTGGCTTAGCCCACTGAGGTACAACTTCCAAATTAAACAAGTAAGCATCAAGAAGGTCATCTGATACTCCTTGTGGGGCTTCTCCCAATGTGAGCCTAGCTCTCAAGTGAGTCTTCCCTTTCCTCACCACAACTTCAAAGTCGTATTCCATTAGTAAGAGAAACCATCTTACTAATCTACCTGTATTGCATGGCTTGTTTACCAAGTACAACAATGCTTGATGATCAGTAAAAAATTTAAACTTATTTACAAGCAAATAGTGTCTAAACTGTTTAACTGCATATACCATGCCTAATCCTTCTCGCTCAGTGGTCGTATAGTTTCGTTCAGCTGCGTTCAACTGTCTACTAGCATAGGGAATTGGGAGATCCATATTACCTTCGCCCGTAGGTGTGCGAGTACACATCCAATAGCATAATTGGATGCATCCATGTGAACATGTAATGGCTTATTCCAATCTGGTGTGGTCAAGATTGGTGCTGAACATAATCGCCGTTTAAGCTCATTAAAGGAGTTCTCACATTCATCCGTCCACTCAAAGTTGGTCAAAAGTCTGTACAGAGGCTTTGCTATGATGGCATACATGTGTATAAACCGTCGGTAATAACCACAATGCCCCATAAAAGCTTGTACTTCCTTGACATTCTTTGGCCTAGGTAATTCGGCTATGGCTCGTACTTTCTCTTCATCGGTGGATATGCCATTCTTTGACACTATGTGTCCTAGAATCTTGCCTTGCCTGACCATGAAAACACACTTTTCTGGGTTCAAGCATACTTGATATTCTCATTTGTCAAAGATTTGCCTGAGTTCAGGTATATGTGTCTGTCTAATGTTGGAATGAGCACAAAGATCATCAACATAGACCTCCAAATTCTTCCTCAAGAACTCTCTAAACACGTGACACATCAGCCTCTGGAAGGTAGCAGGTGCATTGGTAAGCCGAAATGGCATTACTCTAAAGGCAAATATGCCCCACTCTGTGGCAAAAGCTGTCTTATGCTGATCTTCCAGAGCAATGGCTACCTGATTGTAGCCCAAAAATCCATCAAGGAAGCTGTACACTTCCTTGCCTGCTACTCTTTCTAAGAGATGTTCTGTGATAGGAAGCGGATAGTTATCTCGAATTGTGGCTGCATTGACCTTTTTCAAGTTAATGCACACACGTAGCTTTCCATTCTTCTTGGGCACCACTACAATGGGGGATACCCACTCAGTGTGCTCAAAGATGAATCCAGCTTCTACCAGTCTATCTATCTCCTCTTTGATCTTAGCAGCATAATTATCATTATATGTGTATGGTTTTTGCTTAGAGGGTTTCGCGTCTGAGGTCATGGGAATTGTGTGTGAGCATATGTCTGGGTCAACACCTTTCAAATCCTTGTAACTCCAAGAAAATACATCTCTGTATTCTCTTAGCAAGGCTATTAACGCATGCTCTTCTTCCTCTGTTAGGTCATGGCCTATGTACGTGCATCTCTCCTCTCCTTCTTCTAGGGCTACCACTATTTTCTTGGTGGTTTCTTTGTTATCATAGGCCTCTCCTGATTGTGCCTCTCGTTTAGGCATTCTTATCATGACTCTCCTGTCGTCTATCTCATACTTTTCAAAATTATCAGGGACCTCAAACAAAGATTCTTCCTCTTCTGGTGTGACTTCTCTCTTCTTTCTTTTCTTTCCTTCATCCTTAGGGGTCACTTGTGTGGCTAACCTTACATCATTTGTATGCTCTCCATGTCTCTGGGGTTGAAATTCTACTTCATAAAAGTATTCTTCATCTGATGCAAAAGGTGGGTCCATAATGATTGACTCTAGATCGGAGTCACTTGCATCCTCAAATGCATCAGGGCTAGGTTCGCACTGTTCTAGAACTGCCTCTCCCATGATGGGCTCTATGGAGAAGACTGAAATGTCATAGCCATCCTCATCATAGTGGGGTGTCCATTGTTCTTCATTGATGGCTACATCCATTGTTGCTAAAATTTCTACCCAACCATGAGGCTCGAATTCTTCATCAAGAAATACTACAGGTGCATAGGCTGGGTCTTGAATGGATCTATGGGTTTCTTTTGCACCTATCTCTGTGGCCTTTTCTCTCTTCTCTTCTTCCACTGCCACTTTACACATCCATAAGTGAGTGTCTTCATGCATCCATGAGGATCCTGATCCTATGGAGTGCACAAAATCTGTGTCATCCTTGGCTCTATGGATGGGGTTCCATTGAATGGGGGGTACATCCCTATGAGAGTAATCTCTGAGATTCACTTTGGTGGTGACACCTAAATGTTGCAAATACAAGGAATTGGTTCCCCAATCCTATACTACTTGCAACTTTCGCATAAATGGTCTTCCCAGAATCATCTCATAGGCATGATTTTTGCTAAAATCACATATGGCGAAAGTATGCTCAAACTCAACACCGCATGTAGTGCGAGTTATTCCTTCTAGTATTCCCAAAGGTTTTTCAATGTGGCCATCGTCCATTTGCAATTTCATCCTCGTGGGCCTGAGTGTTGGCTTGCCCCAACGCTTCCATAGGGAAGTGGTAGCAATAGCAACTCCTGCACTTGAGTCTAGAATTGCCTTGGTTGTGTACCCCTGATGGGTAATGGGAAGATAGGTGTTTCCTTCTTCACCTTCACTCATATCTCCTATCTTGTCTAGAGGAATTTCTAGCACCGTTCTATGAGAACCTACCTGGGAACGGGGTTTCACTACTTTTGGCACTTGGTTAGCTACATGTTTCCATAATTCTGGCCTAACTTTGAGTAGCTCTTCTAAAGTGAGGTTGCACTGCACTTTAGTGTTTTTCACTACCTCCGTATTCCTAGGTATGACTGAGTCTTCATTTCTTACCATGACCGTGGGTGCTCTCATACAAGTAGACTTGGCTGCCCATGGGCCTGTGAAATGGGGTAGTTCCTGGAGGGAGTTAGACTCGAAGTCTAACCTCTCTTGACTGTGTGCACTCTGCTGCTCTCCATAAATGGAAGGAATATCTTGTGGGAATTGATCATGTGTGTCATCCACAAGTTCAATGGGAGGAGGGACTTCACTTTCTTTAGCCCATTTGTCTTCTTGAATCTCTCGTAGGAATTTTGGAGTGAACCTATTCATAGAAGAGGAGGTGTCTAGTTCAATGGTATTGGGCACAAAAGCTTCCTGTGGGGGAAGGCTTATTCCTTTACCTGCCTCATCTCTTCCTTGATTTTTTTCTTCCTTGGCAGATCTTGCAATTATGCTTTCTATCTTCTCTAGGATTCCATCCAAGTGCAATTGTGTCTTAGCTGAGCCAGAGTAATTGAAGAGGCGACTGGCTTCAAACATGGTCTGAGCCAACGCGACCATTTTTGTGCACAGCTTGGTTCTTTCTATCTCTAGATTAGCTCTAGCGTAGCACTTGTCATGATCCGTTACATTTGGCCCTTCTTGGATTCTGGCCTGATATGCCTTAAGCATCATATCTATGTCTTCAGGAGTGGGGTCAGCTAATACTGATCCTACTCTAGGGGGTGGTGGGATGGTCTGAGGTAGGTGGACAGATGGTGGGTTAGATGGTGATGGAAATGAGGGTGGTGGTATGTGAGAGTTTGTTTGAGAGGTGAGTTCAACAATTTTGGCTTTTGTTTATCTTATGCTTTCTTCTAAGTCGCTCATCTTTTTAGACCATTGTCTCTTCATTCTCTCTCGACTATCCCTCCAGGCTCTCGACCGTTTCTTGGCTATGCTCTCAGTTTCACTAACCTCTGCACTCTTCTCCTGACCTATCCCTGGGTTCTGTTGCAAAGCTTGGGCTCTTGTGACCACTCGCACTGGTGCAGTGGAAGTGACAGTTCCTGTTGAGTCTACAACTAAGCCAATAACGTTAATTGGAGTTATTTTTGGCATATTATTGGGATTCTTTGGGCAATCTCATAAGAGATGCTCCTTTCCGCAATATTGACAAAAGCCTTGTATTGTTACTGACTGTGGTTGTGTAGATGCAGGCATTGGGCAATCACGAATGAGGTGATCTCCTTGACATCTATAGCATGGTCCCCTAGGGAATGGGGGTCTTACCTGTCTAGGTTGAGGTCTAGTGCTGGGATTTGCATACATGACATTTGTGTAATCAGGCTCCCAACTAGGTTCATTCGGTTCTTCACTATAGTAAGACTCACCATGTTCAGGCGACTGCAGGTAGTAAGCCTGTGGACTATCTATGTGAGTGGAATCAAAACTATGATCACTTGGGTCACTTTCTGAGAGCAATGGAGTCACTGGGACTATGGCTCTATTCAAATTTTCCTCAATAGCTGCATACTTTACAGGAATCACATTAGCTGGGGTTGGAGGTTGTTGAGCTAACACAGGTTGAGGCCTTTGTTGGCTTTGGTAGGGTTGTTGATAGGATTGCTACGGTCTACCATATTGCTATGGAGGGTACTGGTTCTGGTATCTTCCCTGTTGTGGGTAGGGTTGAGGGTAGGTTTGCCTAACTGCTTGCTTATTGTATGGGCAATCTTGTGTTGTGTGATTTGTGTATCTCCGTTCTATGGTGCAATACTGGCTACTAGGGTTCACTTGGGGTTGAGCCATGATGGGACATACGTTCACCATATGGTCACCACCGCAAGTATAGCACCTCTTTACTGGGGCAAATCTAGGAATTTGTTTACTAGAGACACCTAGTTTTTGAGCTACTTTCTCAGCGAGTTCCTCCATCGATGTAGATTGCGAGGAAGAGAGACTAGAAGCGTTATCGGAATCTTTGTAGATTTTTGAAAGCTCTAGTTCCTCCCCTAGGTTATCCTCAATGTCAATGCACATGCGTACACACTCTTCTATAGTCCTCGGGTCCTTCAAGTACACATATGACCTTAATTTGGTACTTAGCAATCCATCCAAGAATAAGGCCACTTGTTTGGCTGGTGTGGGTAACTCAGGAACAGGGCATCTCTCAAGATATTGCCTAAACCTTCTTCCTGCAAGTCTCACGGTCTCTTGAGGGGTCTGCTTGAAGCTGTGTATCAATGAGGAAGTATTATGCCTTATGCCACTTTTAGAGAATTCAGTGATGAAAGCCTCTAAGAGTTGGTCAATGCTCCTAAACTGCCTCTCATTCAATGGTTGAAACCACGTTAGGGCTATGTTCCTATGGGTTAGACCAAAGGCATTATACTGCGTGAATAGGTCCTCAACTTGCTCAGCTCTCAAGACCTGCCTAAACTCGGCCACATGATCATATAGGTCCCCTGTGCCATCGAAGTAGTTCTTCATGGACTTAACTAGCTGAGTCGGCCTCAAAGTCCTGGTGTGTTCCCTAGGCCTTGGCAAAGGGAAATCATCAGCATTCCTTTGGTTCCTTGGGGCTCTAAGTCCCTCAGGTTCCACCCTATTTGTTTCTGTTCTTGTTCTTTCTCTTCCCACTGGGTTGGCAAAGCTTACCTCCGGTCTATCTCTATGTCTGTCTCTTTGAGCTCCATGGGCTTGGGACGTTCCAGCTCCTGGGTGACCAAAGGACACATTCGATCTTGGTTGGGGGAAAATAAATTCACCTTTCCAAGTGTAAGCATGCCTATCATTTTTTGTAACCACAAAGACCCTCTCTGAAGCGTGATCTAAGTAGGTCACTCTGCCTGGGCTATCAGGATCTTTGAACTCATATATCATGATTGTTCCTACCTCATTCGGCTGATTAGATCTATACCTCCATAAGGCTTCATCAGTCTCTCGGTTCAGGAGTAGATCTATGCTCTTATTGTCTTGGGGGATCCACTCTGGTGTGATAATCCTAGTGAGAACAGATTTGCCTCGGGGGGTTCTAGGTTCTACACCCATGTTTCCTTGCTCCAGGTCACCTAAGTCCGTTTCTGGGATCACATTCCCAAATTCATCTGTCCTATCTGGATGACTGGTGACTACATATATTGTCCCTTCTTTGTCCAAGTATGCTCCATCTTCAAACTTGACCGCTGGATGTTCTAGTCCAATGGATTGGTCAGGGTTAATCTGGACCACAGATCTTCCTAGGCCGTCCTCATAGATGCTAGCACCTAATCAGTTGGTCCTAATGTATTCGAGTTGCGTTTTGTAAGGGCCTTCCACCCTATGTAAATAGGGCACTCCGGAGGTTCTTGTAGGTCTCTCCATACCGTCGGACATCTCAGACTCACTTGTCTCAGAGCTAGGGTAGTATGAATGATGGCTCAACTACTGGGCCCAAGACCTAGCGGTATGATTGACACTAGCCTCTGAAGATCTAAGACTTTGTCTATCTCTCCCTAGGTGTCGTCCTGATCTAAGGTTCATAAGCCCAATTGAATAATCCCCACTTTTCCCAAGTACACTTTGCGTTGTTGAGTTCTTTTGTATTAGTCACTTGTTCTTTTTTAATTGCCCTTAGGGTGTCACTTCTTGTCCAATTAATCTTCGTCGCAAGGAACACTTAAGTTTTATCGTACTTTGAGTGTGGTCGCTCGATTTAAATTATTTTCCCTTAGGTTGTTTCGCAATTGTAATCTCCTAGCACTTGCACTTGAGTGATTAGAGTTCTTGGACTTGTTCACTCTTAACGTATCCCTAATTAATCAAAACCTCTATCCGTACTTAGCCTATGCTAGGTATTGACAGAGGGTGTTGAGAAGTTCCAACCTTGAGTTTCTTTCCCTGTGTGTTGCCCTCGTGTACCCAGGAAGCATGTTCCCAAGCTTGCACTTACTCTTGCTTCGAGTACCCTTTGATGCTCCCAAAGAACCTGCAAAAGTCCACCATTAGCTAAAGAATTGAATTCAGTTGACAGACAGATCACTTTCATGCATGTAATTCACTAACCAAATTGCCTTTTGCCTTTATGGGAAACAATCCCAAGGGACCCTCAGTTTTTCCTACCCTGGGATATGATCAACTTCAAATTACCCTATCTAATAATCTTGATATTAATTTCACCGTAACCAGTGGAAGTTTTGGTTGTACTTCCCACATGCTTCCAAACAAAACAAAAATCACAGCAAACGGATGTCGTATGAGGAAGTTATGTCAATTTAGGGTTTTGGGGCTAAAACAGGATTTTAAACAGTTTAACAGGTAGACAGGACTTCTCAAAATGCTTTGTGTAACGACCTCACAATGCAATGATGAACCCTAGTATTTGCCCCACAATTTGTCAAAAATAGACTACTATTTTTTTTCCTTAAAAAATTAGCCGAATTTGCCCATCAATCGCGTTCGCAAGCTCTGTCAATCACGATTGATAGGTCAGTCGCGATCGACGTGTCGGTTGCGATTGACAGGTCCGTCGTGGCTTCAGTCGCGATTGATGGGTCAATCGCGATTGACACGTGGCCCGGATTTTCAGTCGGTCGTGGTCAGGCGATCGTTGACTCTGTCGGTCACGATTGATGGGTCGATCGCGATTGACAGGTCCGTCGCGGGTGTTCAATCGGTCGTGGTCAAGCAATCGTTGACTGGGTCAGTCGTGATTGACAGGTCCGTCGGGGTTGTCAGTCGCGATTGACTGGTCGATCGCGATTGATGGCTCGATCGCGATTGACACGTGTCACGCGTAGGTTCTGTCAGTCGTGGTCAGTCGGTCGTTGACTCTGTCGGTCCTGATTGACGTGTCGATCGCGATTGATAGGTCAGTCAGCAAGTGTCCGTCATGGTTTGTCAATCGCGATTGACAGAAAACTGAGGAACTTTAAAATTTCAAGCACACATTTAGGATGCCCTAGGCCTACACATCATGGTTATACACTTTGTTTTGCAAAATAGTCAACTTTTCTGTCGGTCACGATTGATTGAGGTCAATGCCTCGGGACCTGCACAGTCAAATTTTTTATGTGCTGAAGCTGGTGCAGCTGCTGGGGATGCTGATTCCTGCAGAAAATCTCAAAAAACACAGAAAATCACAAGCACACAAACGCTCTCTCACTCTCTCTCACAAGTGAAATGAGGGAAATGGTATGGGTGGGGTGATATGACCAAAAACTGAAATTTTTTGCGATGATGGAGATGGATGTGGGAGATGATGAGGATGATGATGGTGATGAGAAAAACAAAAGAAAATAGATAAAAGTGCAGAAAACCTATGACTCCAACGTCTCAACTCTACGTCTTACCATCACACGCTCGTCCTCAAAGCTCGATCCTCGGCAACGGCGCCAAAATTTGGTGTAGCTCAGTGATGAGTAGCACCTCCTTTAATGTCAATCCAGGAAGACGTGAGGATGGTATGATGACCTCGAGCAAGTGAAGGCACAAGTGCGTGAGTGAGAAGCACACAAGCATGCACACACATACACACACGTGCACACATAGCAAGAACAAAGAGGAAGACAATGGAGTTCTTTTAGATTAATTTCAAAATGCTCATACAAGTTCAGTTCAATTACAAGCTAACCTCAAAAATGAGCTCTCTAGCTCTATTTATAGTTTTTCACTAGCTTTTGGCCCTATCCAGACCTAGTGTCCGACCTAGTTAAAAATTAGGTTCTAGGGCCTATTGGAGGTTCAAACGGAGTCTAAAAAATGTGAAAACTGATAGGGAGGTACTTCTAAAGCTCCTCAAGCTCAAGGACTCCTTGGCTTGCACAAAATGGAGCTACAAAAATATGAAATGGTATTTACAATGGTTTTTAGTGATGAAAATCACTATTTTTGTAGGGATTTCTTCTAACATGTTGACATACATTTCCTGGAGCTCCCTACTTGCTCCTTCTTCTTGTGTGCCCAACTCTTTGATGCATGAAAAATTTAAATGGCCTACTTGCCAGATCTTCTTTGACTACTGTGTCTGCTTGTGCTTTCTCTTCACTCCGACTCCCTTCGTAGGCTTCCTTGTCTTGTGAGTCCTTCAGTTCCTTGACTACTGCCAACAACATGCTTCACATCTGTATGTCATATGTTGACCTGCAACGTTAGGCAATCCAAGCACTGAACCATTGTTAATCATATCCTTGATACCTCTTTCATTAAAATGTCCAAGCCTCTTATGCCAAAGATCTAACTCAGAGATCTTATGTCCACCATAAGTGAACAAGGCATGACCAACATTACATTGAATCTTCAATGTGAACAATCTTCCTTCTTTCTTCCCTGAAACAATTTTTTTATACCCATTGCTAGGGTCTTCCACAAACACTCCTTCATTAGTGAACCTAACTTCATAACCTTTTTCAACAATTTGTCCTACACTTATCAGATTTTTAGGAATTGTAGGAACATACAAAACCTTACTCAAGAGAGTACTTCCATCCTTGGCCTTCACTAATCCAATCGACTTCACATTGTGCTTTGTATTATCACTTGTTTGAACTACATGATTAGTTACCTTATTTTCCAAATCAGTCATCAAGGCTATGTTACCACTCAGATGATTACTACATCCTCAGTCAATGTAGAAGACTCTTTGATCTTCACTTTGCCTTTCACAAGTTGCATTCATTATCAATGTTTTATCTTCCTTCTGATCTGAAGCATAATTGTAGTAGGTATTGTTGTATTGTTGGCTTTGGAATCATCTACCTGCATTTCTTCCAAAGTAACCTCTACTACCTCTACATCTGAAATTACCTCTTTGATTTCTGCCACCTCTTCCTCTTGAATTAAAGTTCTGATTATATCCACCATTACTCTGAGTATTATGCCAACAATCATTAGCTAAGTGATTTGTCTTACCACAAATCCAGCAAGCTTTGACTCCATCTTTATTACTCCTGTCTCTTCCTCTACCTTTGCCACCTCCTCTTCCTCTTAGGAAGTTAGCTTGGCTAGTTGTATCTTCATCCTCATTTGCTTGTTGCTTTCCTTTGATATTCTTCTTCTTTTCCTTTGAATACATTGCATGACCTGTACTCTTGTCACCTTCACCTTTGACATCCTGCTCAAAGGTTAACATATGTCCTAGCAACTGATTTAAGTCAGGAGTAAAATGATCAAGTGATAATTCAATAGAAAAAATGAATGGCTTCCATTTGTCATCACCTCTCAAACCTGTGAGGATTTGCCTTACCAATTTATCCTCCTCAATGTCTTCATCAACTGCTCCTAATGCATCTGCAATGTCCTTCATCCTTGTTACATAGTCTGAGATGGATTGAGAGGCCTTCTTCTTGAAAGTGGTAAATTATGCCCACAAGGATGCCTTCCTTGACTTTGTGGTGTTTTGGAAATGCTCCTCCAAAGCATTCCATATATCACTTGCACTTTCAAGACCTCTAATATGAGGTAGCAAGTAGTCATTGACTGCCATATAGATAATGCTCTTAGCTTGAGCATCTTTCTTCATCCAATTCTTCAAATCTGATAATTCCTCTCTAGTTGGAACACTAGACTGAGGCTTCTCTTCTTCAAGTGTAATATAACCTATCAAGTCTTTGCTCATAAGATGAGCTTCCATCCTCATTGACCATGCTGGATAGTTCTCTCTATCCAACTTCTCTATCTGAAGAGAATCTCCCATCCTTTCTTCACTTGTGTATTGAATTCTTCAAACTTTATGAGTAATAGATGTACCTTTACTTTGAATACTATTCCTTTTGTCTTCCTTGATGTCGTATGACCTCCTTCTCAAGCTTTTCCCTCAAGCTTTCACCTTTTGAACCTTCAGATGTTGAATTCTTTATGACTGTATCAGTCGGGATCCTCCTTTCTTCAATTCTAATGCTTCCTGCTCTGATACCACTGATGAAGAGTGTTAATCTCCAAAAGAACAAGCCACTCTTGTAGTTAGAGCACCTCTATAACAAGAGTAACTCAAATCTTCACCAACTTTAGAGGATTAATGATCAATTATGAAGATTTTGAAAAACCTGTGAAGAAGCTGACTACACAGAAAGTCTGCTGCACATATCTCTCTCATTAACTTATCAATTGTGTAAAGTTTTTTATGAAACTTTGCACAAGGTGTCGCCTATAGTTTCTGCAACTTCTCCAAGTTGAATCACTCCAAAAGATTCAGTAGGTCTTGAGAAATGATCTCAACAAGTTACCTATGTCTAAAATTGCTCTTCTGAAAAGTCGATTCAGACACCTATAACTTCTAACACTTGGTTCTCTCAATCTAGAAACCCTTTATACAAATGCTTTTAGCCATAGATGGCTTACTATCTAACTTAATATTTGGCTCCTTATTCATGCAAAACTTTAACCTGTGCACTGAGAAATGATCAAATCATTGACCATCGAGATTGCGCCTGTTTCAGGAAATAGTGAACACTTCTTCACATATGAATGTTCCTACTCATAATTCTCACAACCTGTTTATAATTAGGCTCTCAAACTTTAACCATAGACTCATTAACTATGGACTAGACATTTACAAAAGGATTCTTGAAATGATCAAGTACAGAAGGATAATGCACAGAAACATCGGGCGCAATTTTCTTTCATTCCTGAAGGAATTTTACAACTGAGTGATGAGAGAGATTCTACTCACTTCTAAGATGTCTAATGACTCATACAACTACCAATTTCTCTATTCAGATGCTCTCACATATTTGCCCCGACTTTTTACTTATTTATATATAGCCATATATGTACAAGCTTATGACCATACAAAAGATATATATGAGTTGTCTCTAAATTAATGTACATATGTGTACACATCTTCATCTTCTGAATATGCACTTCCTTCATGCTTCATGACTTGGTCTTTTCTTCAGTCCTTGACTTCAATTCTTCACCCAAAGCTTCAATTGTTGATTGCCCTGCACCAACATGCATAGGGGGACATGAGCATATATTTCTTAGGTATTGCAAATGGGATCGAAGTTACAATATCAGGGGGACAAGTAGCCTTATATGGGCCTTGTAACGATTCCTAATTTTTAGGGATTAAAAATCTTAATCAAGGAGATCAAGGGGGCAAGTGAAACCACTAGTGGTATTCTCAAATAAACTAATGTTTGATTTATATCTTTGTGAATTCTTAAATGGAGTAATTAATAGCCCTTGGATGCTTGAAATCAATGGCTTATATTTAAATCGATGGAAGGCAAGAGAGAGAAATTCTAATAGTTCTTGGGTGTAGAGACACACTCAATCATGGATGTGCATATTTCTACAAGCTTTTGGGCCATTGGATGGAGTTCAATCCAATGGATACCCAAATTTGGGCTTGATCCTCCTTTTTTTGTGGATTTAGAGCCATTGGATGCATGGAAATCTAAGGGACATCTTGGGCTTGCGCTCATATCTGGATGCACTAGGAGCCATTAGATCAATGATAGATCCAAGGGAAGAGGTGAAAATGCATTGGATGGAAAGCCAATCCAAGGGCCTAGAAACAAAGGTTACTTTTTGAGGATCTAATTAATCTCAATCATTGGATATCAAGTCAATCCAAGGGCACCTTGACTTTTGCAACTAAACCTCTAGCTTTAAATCCTTGAGCCAATCCAAGGTCCCTAAGTCATTTCAAGGCTTTCAAAACCATTCAAATGGCCAAAACCACCAGTTCTAGGTGCTTTTTTCTTCTTTGACCACACAAAAACAAGGGAACCCTATGCCTAGCCTATGTGATTAAGGAACTAGATTGTCTCCACCACCCTCTTCTCATTGGTCCATGACTAATACTCCTTAATCTAAAAGGCTGATGTAGGGTTCATTGTTTCTCTTAATGATCTGTGTTTGAGTATGCCACTATATGTTTTATTAAAGAACATATAAAAAAGTGTCAGATAGCCATTTGGCCTTTCATATGGACACTAACAATACTACAAGGCACATTCCCTTATCCTATGTCTAAGGTTTCTATAATGCAAGAGTGCATTGGGTAACATTTTCCATATATATTCTTGTTCTAAGCTAAGGTTCCAACCAAGCTTGATGTTGATTACATTGGGATATTATTTACTTAATTTACATGTACCCATACCTTTGTGTGGCTTTTCATGTTAAAACGTAGTCTAAATCCTCATACATATAACCCCTCAAGTCACTTTTTAAGTATGAACTTAATGTAATGTCAGAAATAGAAGTGATGGTCTAATACCTTCATCAAAAGTGCATATTCTGATGGTTTTGCTTTATATAGAGTGACTTTTGGGGAACCATCGATAATGAAACATGGTTCTTATGTGGATCATCCATCCATGTTACGCATTGGAATGGTTGAGAATCCATAGCGCCATGTACAAATACTAGAATGGAAAAAATTTACACCTACGATAGTTACTCCTTCCTAAGCAAAGAAATCCACGGATTGATCGGGTGTGCGGGTTCAAACATTTTTTTGATGAGACATTGACATTCACGCTTCTCTTGAGCTTTAGAACTTGTGCGTTGGGGAGGGAAACCATTGAAGGAGACTCCAAATAATGAGAAAGAAGTGGATCAAAGTTGATGTTTCATGACACGACCTTCTTTTCAAAACTACTTCTCCATTGCACGTAGGAGCCTTTCAAACTAATACATGTGTGAAGAAAATTAACCCTCTTTTACTCAAATTCTATCTCTTCAGAGAAATCAATCTCCAATAATAACTTAGCATGACCAGCAAGCTTTCTTTCCTTACATGATCACTAGGCAATATATGAATATATTTAGTTATTTCCAAAGCAATTCCACTCCCTTTGGGATTGCTTCCCTACCAAAGAGCAAGGATAGAAAATTTTGAGCGATAGTGAGGAGAGGCAGCACGAATCACGATCTCCTCGACTTGGGGGAGATCGCTCGATAGCTCGAAGGAGAAGATCTATGCTTGCTTCGAGGACTGCATCGTTTGAAAAGTAAGAGTTTTCTTAGATCGAAGCTCGATTGTTAGATTCTGCTAAAGACCCTCATATCGTTAGATCGTTGTGGCTGCCCCATAAGTTTGTGTTGTCTCGTCGTCGGATCTCCTCGACTTTAGGGAGATCGCCCGGTAGCTCAAACGACAAGGCTACGCCTCGACGATTCTACGGGAATGACGGTTCTAAGGTCAAGTGAGATCCCAACAGTCCCCTGAAAAAGCTGGTTAAACAGTTCACGACTCGAGGGGTACACACTTGCAGTGGTTGAACCCACGTACCGAGACACAGTAGGAAAGGACGGTTCTAAGGTCAAACGACATCCCAACGGTCCCCTGAAAAAGCTGGTTAAACAATTCAGCACTCAAGCGGTACACAACCCCTGAAAAAGCTGGATAAACAGCTCTACAACTCAAGCGTATACACTTGGAGTGAACGCCGCCAACTTGAGAGGTGATGAACACAACCAGCTCGGCTGAGGGTAAGCTTGATTTCCCAACACGTGTACTTGACTATCTCGGACCACTACCCGATTACTCTTTCTTTCAAACCCGATTACTCTTTCTTTCAAACCGATTCCCATGCTCCGCAAAACTCCTTGGTTTCATGCTTGTCAGATGTAGTTTTCCCTCCCCTCACTCCACCAAGAAATTTCCGCAGCGTGGGCGGAAGCCTTTGGCTACTGTAATGAACTGGCTAAGTGTTGGAGAAACACGGTGGAAAGGACTTGACAAATTCTGATCAGGACTCAAAAGGGTATAAGAGATATCCGGAAAAAAAGAAGAGAAACAGTGTACTGGAGGCTCTCACGTCTTGAAGAAGAAGTGAACAAAGGTAACTTGCAATGCCAAAAAGGTCTTTTGAAAATCAGGGGAAGACTAAGATTCGAAGAGGAGGTTCAAAGGAAAAATCTTCAAATATTATTCAAAGATTGGTGGGTGGGAAAGGCCGACAAACCATCAAAAGAGATGTGTAACATCCTCAAAAGGAAACAAGCTAGGGAATCTATCCCCTTCTTGGTCGATAACAATGGGATCGAATGTAGCACAGAAGTTGAGAACAGATCTATCATCGTTCAGCACTTTACCCATCTTCTCGGAGTCTCGACTCCTCTTTCCCCGAACAGGCATGACTCCATGGCAACCATCTCAAGGGTTGCTCTATGAGGCTCTCCTCAAAAGAAGACATGTGAATGATGTATGTGCCACTCTCCTCCCATCCATTTATATCCTCTTGTATCTAAAATAGCAGTGATCTGGGAATGATCTAGCATTGCCATGTGGCCAGCATGCAACACTCATCCCCACTAACCATCAAATACGTCCTTATGATATACCCCCCAGCTTAGGACCTTGGCTAACTAGCCCTCGTCCCACACACACATGGAATGGTCTCTGTAGACTAATGTCTGACACTCTCTCCCCCTTCTAAAGATCATTGTCCTCAATGATCAATGAGGGAAAGTACTTGCGAATCAGAGCTACTGATTCCCAAGTGGAGTTAGTAAGTGGTAATCCTCTCTAGGCTACCAAAATGTTCTTCTAACAAGCTATATTGTCTTGTCAACACCAGGATGTCCTGCGTAGTGAACATCATGGTTATCATGCATGACTTCCTTTTGCAAATCCCGGGAATCTGGCACACAAACCTTTCCTTTTCGCTTCACTAATCCATTCTCCTGTGGGATTCTAGATTGAGCATGTCAGACATTGGTCTACAGAGACCATTCCATGTGTGTGTGGGACAACGGCTAGTTAGCCAAGGTCCTAAGCTCGGGGTATATCCTAAGGTATTTGATGGTTAGTGGGGATGAGTGTTGCATGCTGGACACATGGAATGGTCTCTGTAGACCAATGTCTGACATGCTCAATCTAGAATCCCACAGAACATGAATTCTCTAATCGATGCTAACATTTCCGAGAACAAAATTATCGAGGCTATTGATGCTCTTCCCAATGGGAAAAGTCTGGCTCCTGATGGCCTCACCAATGAGTTTTTCAAGTCCTTCAAGCATGAGGTGGCCACCCCACTGCGTCTGGTGTGGCAAGAATGGTTTCATCAAGTTAATTCACAAAAGGGGAGATAAGAACAAAATTGAAACTCACGACCGATTACCATGCTCCAAACTGGATACAAGATAATTGCCAAAGTTATCGCCAACAAAATCTCTTGTCATTTAAAGTCATGGCTTTGTGAGGACCAAAAAGGTTTAATCAAAGCTAGATCTATACTTGAAGCAGTTGTCGATATTTGTGAAGGTCTTGCATTTGCTGAGGAGTCTGCACAAGATCTGGTATTCATTAAGATCGACCTCGACAAAGCGTATGAAAGATTGGAATGGGACTTTATTCTTCAATCACTGAAAGACCTTGGATGCAGCCAAAAGCTCATGAAAATGGTTTCCACTCTTCTCGAAAACGCATCAACTAGAATAAATATCAACAGTAAGCTCTCTGAGCCCATACGTTTAAAAAGATCTATCAGGCAAGGCTGCCCTCTGGCTCCTCTACTCTTTGCTATTGCCTTGAAGGGCCTTAGTCGCCTATTAAAGCATCACATGGACTCTGGCAATCTCAAGGGTCTTTCCCTACCTCTAAATCATGGCCAAATGATTGCTAGACTCTTTGCCGATGACATGAATGCCTTTGCGCATAACGATATGAATAGCATTGAGGTGTTTTGGAGTTGCCTCGACACCTTTTGTGTGGTGTTAGGTTCAAAAATCAACCATGCTAAAACTGCCTTCAAAGAAATCCGCGGACCCCCACCCCAATTGTTGTTAGATCAAGGGTGTCAAGTTATCCCTAGAGGTCAAGTCTTCCATCCTCGGCATTGCGATATGCTTCGACATCACAATGGACCAACGATGGAATTGGGTGCTGGCCAAGCTGGATAGCAAACTAAATCATTGGAAAGGTATGCAAGTCAACTTGGCAGGGCGTGCTATGGTTGTTAACACATTTATGCTTTCATCGACTATTTACTTTATCTCGTGTTGGAGACTAAGGAGAAAGAGTTGGCCAACGTGGAAAGAATCTGCAGAAACTTCCTTTGGACTAGGCACCCCAAAATCAATTGGGAAACTTGCATTAGCTCGAAAGACTCAGGGGGCTTGGGTATTTCGGATATCATTGGGTTGGCTAACAAGCTAGCGGTCAAGTGGCTCATCAAGGCTTGGAGAAATAGTGAGTCCTCTTGGGCTAAATTGATATTCAAAAACTTCAAAGACCTTACCTTAGTTGGCCATCTTGGTTGGAAGGACATAGGGATTCTCATGCTTTTGTTCTTTCCCCACCCGGTGTCCCCTAAAGGCTCTAGCCTCGTGTGTTCTTTATGGAAGAGTTGCAACAAGGCCAAACAATTCATCAAAATCAGTGATGAGTGGAAGTGGGTGGCTGGGATAAGACAAAACGACTCTAGCTGGTTCCCGATCAGTGGCATTAGAGGAGTGGAGCCTTGGAACCTCCAAACTGCAAAGCGGTTATGGAACAAGGGGTTCAAACAGTGGAAAGATCTCTAGAAACAAGAGACCAACCAGTGGATTAGGTTCGAAGACTTAGAACCGAGACATAGAGTTAACCTTGAGGAATGGATTCTTCTTCAAGGCAGGTGTTTAGCATGGGACCGCTCAACTACCCGCCTTGTCTACGGACAGGATCTTCCTTGCTTGGAGGGCGTCAAATGGAGCAATGGTAAGAAAATATCAAGAATCCCCAACTTCAAAGAGAACTTAGATGTTCATCACACCCTTAACAAGAGGTGGTGCCTTTCTTGGACCAAACTTCAATGGGAACTAAAGTTCATGTCTATTTGGCACTTCCTAATTGAGATCAAAAAGTCCGTTCTCATGTGGCAGATCTTCCATAAGGGAATCTAGTCCAATGCAAGGGCTAACAAAATCTGTGGTGTGCCGCCATGGTGCAAGCGCTGCTATCGCTGCATCGAAGATTTAGCTCACCTGTTCTTTGATTGCCCCAAGTACCATGTTATGTGACGTCATGTGACGCAGGTATTGAGACTCACGAACCAAATCAATTGGCAACAGGTGCTGTTGGGTGAGGCGGTTGGCTGCTCATCGAGGCTGTGAAATGCCATCAGGAGTGAGACTCTTTGGAAGATTTGGAGGGAGCGATGTGCAGGTTTAGACATCATTGTATTTATCTCCTCGAAAACAACAAGTTGAAACCCAAATGGGTCTCACATGAGGGTGATGATAGATTTATCTCCCTCATTTGTAATGCCCTCTAGCTTGCCATACTCCTCCCTTGCATTGTGGGATTTGGGGGTCCCATGGGCACTAGTCCCATTCACTTGTAATTTTTCTTCTGTATTTTAATTAAAGTGTGGGAGAATAGGCTAAGGCCGAACTTCCTTTTATTAAAAAAAAAAGCTCGCTTGTTAAACAGGCTAAGCTCGATTAAAATTGACGGAGAGGATCTCCAGAAAGGGCTTAAATGCATTTCTCCGAACCACCTTTGGTTCTCCACTTCACACCCTAGGGGGGTGGGGGTGCTGCGATTGGTATTAATCACTCCTCATCTGGTAGTTTGACCTCGACTTTTGAAGGTCCAAATCATTGTTGGATTGCTGCCTCTATCGGGTTCCCGATTTAGTTCACTGTGGTCTCAATTTATGCCCCTAATTGAGAAGTGGATAGAATTGATAGGTGGGCTTCCCTCGACTCCCTCTCACACAATGTTCTGATTTGTGGGGACTCCAACATGGTTGAATTTCCTGAGGACCGATGGAATAACAAGGGAAAAATTATTGACGGTCACGAGAAAGAGATATGGGATAAAATCAAGCTCCATCTCGACGTGGTAGAGGTGAAATACATGAAGGGGTTCTCCTGGTCAAATCTCCAATTGGGAGACTCTCTGAGGAAAGCAAGACTTGATAGATGTTACATCGACCAAAACACCATCCTCTAGTGGGGTATTCCTTTGATTTCCCAACACATGGACCTGACTATCTCGGACCACTACCCGATTACTTTGTCTTTCAAACCGATTCCCATGCTCCAAAAAGCTCTTTGGTTTCATGCTTGTCAGACGTCGTTTTCCCTCCCCTCTGTCCACCAAGAAATTTTTGCAGTGTAGGCGGAAGCCTTTGCCTATTGTAATGAACCAGCTAAGTGCCGGAGAAGTACAGTGGAAAGGACTCCATAAATTCTGAACAAGACTCGGAAGGCTATAAGAGATATCCAAAAAAAAAGAAGAGAAATGGTGTACCGGAGGCTCTCACGGCTTGAAGAAGAGGTGAACAAAGGTAACTTACAATGCCAACAAGGTCTTTTGAAAATCAAGGGAAGACTAAGACTCGAGGACGAGGTTCAAAGGAAAAATCTTCAAATATTCTTCAAAGATTGGTGGGGGGGAAGGCCGACAAACCATCGAAAGAGATGTGTAACATCCTCAAAAGGAAACAAGCTAGGGAATCCATCCCCTTCTTGGTCGATAACAATGGAACCGAATGTAGCATGGAAGTTGAGAATAGATCTATCATCCTCGAGCACTTTACCCATCTTCTCAGGGTCTCGGCTCCTCTTTCCCTGCACAAGCATGACTCTATGGCAACATCTCAAGGGTTGCTCAATCTAGAATCCCAGAGGACATGCTTTCTCTATTGGATGCTAACATTTTCGAGAATGAAATTATCAAGATTATTGATGCCCTTCCCAATGGGAAAAGTCCGGTTCCTGATGGCCTCACCAATGAGTTTTTCAAGTCCTTCAAGCATGAGGGGGCCACCCGCTGCGTCTGGTGTGGCAAGAGGCTCTCTCCTTCAGTGCCCCTCCTGAGTGTCTTAATAATGGTGTCATCAAGTTAATCCACAAAAGGGGAGATAAGAACAAAATTGAAAACTGGCGGCCGATTACCATGCTCCAAACTGGATACAAGATAATTGCAAAAGTTATCACCAACAAAATCTCTTGTCATTTGAAGTCATGGCTTTGTGAGGACCAGAAAGGTTTTATCAAAGGTAGATCTATACTTGAAGCAGTTGTCGATATTTGGGAATGCCTTGCGTTTGCTGAGGAGTCTACACAAGATCTGGCATTCATTAAGATCGACTTCGACAAAGCGTATGACAGATTGGAATGGGATTTTATTCTTCAATCACTAAAAGACCTTGGATGCAGCCAAAAGTTCACGAAGATGTTTTCCACTCTTCTTGAAAAGGCTTCAAGAAGAATAAATATCAATGGTAAGCTCTCTGAACCCGTATGTTTAAAAAGATCTATTAGGCAAGGCTGCCCTGTCGCTCCACTACTCTTCGCTATCGCCTCGAATGGCCTCAGTAGTCACCTATTAAAGCATCACATGGATGCTGGCAATCTCAAGGGTCTTTCCCTACCTCTAAATCATGGCCAAATGATTGCGAGACTCTTTGCCAATGACATGAATGCATTTGTGCATAATGATATGAACAACATTGAGGTGTTCTGGAGTTGCCTCGACACCTTTTGTGTGGCTTCAGGTTCAAAAATCAACCATGCTAAAACTGCTTTCAGAACAGTCAGCAGACCTACACCCCAATTGTTGTTAGATCAGGGGTGTCAAGTTATCCCTAGAGGTCAAGTCTTCCGTCTCCTTGGCATTCCAATGGGATTCGAGGTCTCAATGGACCAACGATGGAACTGGGTGCTATCCAAGCTGGATAGCAAACTAAATCATTGGAAAGGTATGCAAGTCAACTTGGCAGGGCGTGGTATGGTTGTTAACACATTTATGCTTTCTACAACTATTTACTTTATCTCGTGTTGGAGACCTAAGGAGAAAGACTTGGCCAAAGTGGAAAGAATTTGCAAAAACTTCCTATGGACTGGGACCCCAATAGGAGGGGATTCCCAAAATCAAATGGGAAACTTGCATTAGCTTGAAAGACTCAGAGGGCTTGGGAATTTGGATATCATTGGGTTGGTTGACAAGCTGGCGGCAAAGTGGCTTATCAAGGCTTGGCGCAATAGTGAGTCCTCTTGGGCTAAATTGATGTTCAGAAACATGGAAGACCTTACCTTAGTTGGCCCTTGTCGTTGGAAGGACAAAGGGATTCTCACGCTTTTGTTCTCCCCCCACCCGGTGTCCCCTAAAGGCTCTAGCCTCATGTGTTCTTTATGGAAGAGTTGGAACAAGGCCAAACAATTCATCAGAATTAGTGATGAGTGGAGGGCGGCTGGGATAAGACAAAATGACTCTATCTGGTTCCCAAGTGGTGGCATTAGGGAATGGAGTCTAGTAACCTCCAAACTGCAAAGAGACTATGGAACAAGGGGTTCAAACAGTGGAAACAACTCTGGGAAAAGAGATCAGCCAATGGATTAGATTCGAAGACTTAGACTCGAGACATAGAGTTACCCTCGAGGAATGGACTCTTCTTCAAGGTAGGTGTTTAGCGTGGGACCGCTCCACTACTCGCCTTCTCTGTGGACAGGATCTTCCTTGCCTGGAGGGCCTCAAATGGAGCAATGGAAAGAAACTATCCATAATCCCCAACTTCAAAGAGAACTCAGATGTTCATCACACCCTTAACAAGAGATGGTGCCTTTCTTGGACCAAACTTCGATGGGAACTAAAGTTCATGTCTATTTGGCACCCCCTGATTGAGATCAAAAAGTCCGTTCTCATGTGGCAGATCTTGCATAAGGGTATCTGGTCCAATGCAAAGGCTAACAAAATCTGTGGTGTACCGCCATGGTGCAAGCGTTGCAACCGATGCATCGAAGATTTAGTTCACTTGTTCTTCGATTGCCCCAAGTCCCATGTTATCTGGCATCATGTGACGCAAGTATTGAGACTCACGAACCAAATCAATTGGCAACAAGCGCTGTTGGGTGAGGCGGTAGGATGCTCATCAAGACTGTGGAATGCCATTAGAGGTGAGACTCTTTGGAAGATTTGGAGGGAGCAATGTGCTATCAATTTTGGCCAAACTCCAAAGGAATGGTCGATTGAGAAATCCATGTTCCTTCTAGGTAAAAGAATCTCTCGAGATAAGAGACCTCCATCGTTTAGACATCACTGTATTTATCTCCTCGAAAACAACAAGTTGAAACCCAAATGGGTCCCACATGAGGGGGATGATAGATTTGTCCGCCTCATTTGTAATGCCCTCTAGCTTGCCGTACTTCTCCCCTGCATTGTGGGATTTGGGGGTCCCATGGGCACTAGTCCCATTCACTTGTAATTTTTTTTCTTTATTTTAATTAAAATCCGAGAGAATAGGCTAAAGCCGAACTTCCTTTTTTATTAGAAAAAAAAAGCTTGATTGTTAAACTCTCTACAGAGGTTCGTATCGTCGGATCCCTCAGGTTGTCACCGGTATAAGATCGAAGTGGTCTAAATATGCGGAGTGCAGTTGCTGTAGCTCTATAGGTCTCTCTTCCGACAATCGCGCTAATCTTTTGCTAATCACGCTCAATAGCAATCTTCAAGAGCTAATGTTGATCACAACATATGGAGGTACAGATGTAATGGAAAATGGAAAAAATTCTTGACTCATACACATAATACTTGGATTGCTCCAAGCTGTTTTTCTGCACAACTTTCTTGAGACAAAAAGATGTGGTTCATATAATACTTGGATTGCTCCAAGATGTTTTTCTTCATGCATATTTTACCTTGAACGCATGTGAAGAAGAACTAGGACACATCAGGTAGCATCTTGTTTTGTCTCCTTCAAGCTATAAGCTAAGTCTACAATTCGATTAACCCGAGACTTTAGTATGCAAGGCATCTGACTCATTAGTTCAACCTATTCATAGCAAAGATCACTCTTTACTCTTGCTTTCTAATTATGTCTAATTAATATAATGAATCAGGTAAGGTTTTGTATCCTCTGCCTTAATACGGTCTCTGAGTTCATATTGTTCTTTCTAAATGATTGCTTCATCTTCAACTAAAATGCACCATAACTAGACTCGGACAAGGTCTCAATAATATAAATGACGCAGACTAATGAAATGTTTCTTAGCATTATAAGCCATTCTTTTTACCTTTCTCACACATGGGTAAAAATGCCTCCTTTTTCAGAAAAGAGTCACATATTTTCATACCCAAGAATAGAGTTCAGCTATTGGAGGCTATTTATGCTCAAATAATGTCTACATGCTATTCTGTTTCTTTTGAGAATAGAACTTCATTTGTAAATGAATCATCAAAATCATCTAGCCCTTTTCTAATATCAACTTTGGAAAGGAAATACGTTAAAACATCAAAAGATTCGGGCCAACGTATGATTGAATACTCAAATTCTTAGAGTGGAGAAACCCATTTATCCAATCAATCATTGAAGTTTTGTTGTTTGACTAGGTACAATAGGTCTGAATGGTCTAAATGATATGTGAATCATCTTCCCTTTAAAAGATTCTAATATAGTAAATAAGGTATACCCGTACACATTTAATCATCTAACAATTCTTTTGGGCTTCATAGAGTTGAGTTGCCATAATAGAATGATTAAAACTAGCTTGACCAACTTGTTGCATTTGTAATAGACCTTTTGATATTGAAATAATTCATATTGAACTTTCTCTTATACATTGTAGGGATATTATTTAGAATGAGTAATTAGGTCATTTTACGCATATGAATAAAATTTTTGTAGGATAGTTTTTATATTCTCTCTCTAAACCTTATCACGATCATGTTTTCTAGTTGCAAATTTGACATGAAGATGAAAGAATTAAGAGAAATGTGGTATGAAAGAAAGGTAGAGCTATTTGAGGAAATGGTGGACACCCTCTAGAGATGAGATGGTGCTAGAAATTCTTGCTTCACACCAGCCAAAACTAAGTTGAGGAGTGCAAAGTAGACCTCTTTAGCTTTCTAGGAAGTAGAGATAATCACCCAAGTACTTTGGAAGACAATCCTCAAATCATTGGATCAATACAAATTACTTGGACTTTTCACTATGAACCAAAACTTGCTATTTTGGTCACTACACATGCTTAGAGAAATGAACAGTTCTCTTTCTCTGCTAACAATTGAACAAAATCCTTTTGGTCAAATCTAATTAGCTTGGGTAGCTAAGGCCTATTCAGGAAAAATGGGAATTACACAAGATTTTGAGACAGCTCTCTATGTCCTAGTGTTTCATGTTTTTAACTCATTCACACACTAAAACATGTTATTATCTCTTGATTAGAGTATACTATATTGACACTTTAATATCAAGGATAATTGTATTATAAATGGGGTGTGAGGTTTGGCCTCAAACTTAAGAAGTTAACATAGTAAGTAATATAAATGGGACCTGAATAATTCCCAAATTTCTTGAATAGGCCTTAGCTAGCTTTTGCAAGTTACTTCACTTGAAAGGATCAACTATGCTTAGAGAATGATGCTTAGAAAATCAGAGATACCTCCCGACATTTTCAGGTGTTGATAATATGCAGAACAGAGGGTAATGTTTTGCACATAACTTGAGAATGACTATGCCAATTGAAATGAAACTTTGTAGCAAAAAATAGACGGTCTAATAAATCTTTACCAACTTTAATCTTAGCAAATGATCAAGTAAATGCTGAGAAAAGGATAAGGTAAGTTCACTGTTTTGAGTGATACATGAGAGAGTAGAAGAGATGAGATATGAGAAAACTATATGTATTAATGCACATACATTACATTAACCTTGGAAATGAATGATTGCAAAATGTGAGGGCTCTTTGAGGACCATCAAATTAGCTTTGTGCCTACAAGAGTAAGATATCTTGATGTTTTTCTTCTGCCATTTTTAGACCTTGACGAGAGTTGACCAGAGAAAAGATTGATGTCTATATAAGATGTATATGGGTAATACAGGCCTCGTATTTGAGTATCATCTTTGGTGTTTCCCTATTAGGTTTCCTAGGAGTGTGCATAAACGCACTTGAGGAACTAAATCCTTAGCAAATGTCAACTCTTGTCAAGGTAGCATAATTTAGGCTACCATCTAGACTCTGATAGATAGTTATATCTTGCATTATCTCTCCTTCATGAGCACTTAACTTCATGTTTATCTCCATGGCTATACCTAAAACCTTTGAATTCTCCATTTTGAACTTTTGAAACATGTCTTTGAGTTACCTTCTCTGAGTAATATACATACCATTTTTTGTATACACTACCTCCAACCCTACGAAGTATGTGAGTTGTCCCAGGCCACCAATTTTGAACTCTTCTTCATTTGCATCTTGATCCTCCTTATACCTTCACCATCATCATCTGTAATTATAATTTCATCAATGTTTGAACAACAAGTTTGCATTATGCTTGAGGTGGATATGTTCTACATCATTTGGATGGTATGGCACCATCTACTCATATATGTACCTTGAAGAATAGCACTTATATGCACATTATTTCTTTGTAATCATTTGTTGATCACTTATGATCATTTCTTGTAATGTTCAAGGTTTTTAACTTTGTAAAAGGAAAGATTAAAAGGCCTAAAAGCCATGAGTTAGACATGGTTGGGATTGATTCTCAATCAATTAGTAATAAAGTAGATTCGACTTCAACTTTTTGTTTTCCTTGATTATAGGAAAAGATTCCAATCAATCTAAACTAAAACCCACCTAATTTTGAATTCAAATTCATGAAGAAAAGGCATGTTCATATCCTCAAGAATCTATATAAAGACTCCAAAATATTTGTACATTACGAAGATTTTTGATTTGAAGCAATAAATATATGCTTTGATCATTGCTTGGTGCCATTTATCTTCTCTCATCCTTCTTCCTCAGACTCAATCAACTTGTAGAGATTGCTCCTCTCTCTATAGAGCTTAAAAGCTCGTTTTTAAGCATTCCTTGGAATGTATACTTGTCTAGTTTATGTGATCAAAGTTTCAAGTCATTTAGGTCGATGGTTTCAAAGAAGTGGAAGATTTTTAGTCTCGAGGTCATTCTCTACACATCCCTAAAAAATCGAGATGACACTAGTTGAGTGTTACAGTGATTGCTCCTTCATCGGTAGTTATAAATTAGGGATTTTATGGATTGTAGCAAGTCAACCATATGTATGACATGCCCTTAAGAGGAAGTTTTCCAATTGTTATTGTGTTGGTTGCTCTCAGTGTTTGATGTCACAAGTTCCATCTATTTTTAGAAGGTTTTTATGAGTTAGTCAAGGTGCAAGTTATCTATTTTGCATCAACTTGTTCTTGTTAATGTTCCAAAGTACCTATTGGGTTTTATCCCACTGACCAAAAGCCTACAAGGTCTATTTTACATATCCAAAGAGCTAGGGATGGTCCTATGCTGGTTTGCTGGACCAACTTCATCACTTGAAAACTCTACTCTCCAAGCTTCTCCAACTTTTCTTTCAGTGGTATTAGAGAAACTTCAAGATGGGAGATGGATTTCCATCAATTATTGAGAACCTTGATAAACAGAATGGAGGCTCCTTGGAAAATTAGAATGAAGGCTCATTTGCAAGGAAGAAATCTATATGGGATTGTATCAGTTGATGAAGCAATGCCTATTCCAAGATCCAAAGAAGGACCTACTCAAGAGGATATAGATAGGCTCACACTTTGGTGTGAAAGGCATGCTCAATCAAGGTCATACATACTCAATTGTATCTCTAATTTTTTATTACCACATATTTGAGGATGCAAGACATCTCAAGAGACTTGGGATGCCCTAGAGACATCCTTTTCTACTAGTACAAAAGCAGTGAAGAACCATCTTTGAAATGAGTTCAACTAGATGAAGAAGACTCCAAAACAAACTGTCATTGAGTTTCTTACAAAGGTAAAGGAGGTTGCTGATCAATTGGCATTCATTGGAGATCTGATTGAAGAAGAGGCCATCATGAGGCAAATTCTCAATCGGATAAGAGGTGACTAACTCTTCAATCGAGAGGCCAACAATAGCATAAAGGAAGGTAAGTCCTATCATAATTTGATTAGTGCTCTATATGTAGATAAGAATGACAAGACACTCAAAGGAAAGAAGAAGGAAGAAGATGAAGAGGAGACTTCCCAGGCCAACTTTGCAAACAAGAGCAGGTGGAAAAGGATGAAGAAAGGACCAAAGCATGACAAAAACAAAGGTCAAAGTGCTCAACCTTGTGCCATCTATGATAAGACCAACCACACCACTCAAAATTGTTGGTTCAATGGGAAGACCCAAAAAGAAAGTGCAAGAGGTGGATATGGTAGCAATAGGAGCAGAGGTGGAGATAACTTCAACAATAACAAAAAAGGACATAATAGAAGGAACTACAACAATTATTCTAAAAATCAACAACATGAAGACTCATTGCTCTTGATGAATCTAAGACATAAGGAAGGTAAAGAATATCATAATTTATTCTACATAGATTCAGGATGCTCAAATCATGTTGCACGCAACATAGCTCTCTTATTTGATTTGGAAAGTCTAAGGATTAGACATGAAGTTCAAACAGGGGATGGCACAAAGAATAGTGTGGAGAAGATTGGTAATGTCAAAGCTTCCAACGGAAAGAAAAATATTCTAAGCAAGGTACTCTATGTTCCCACTATTATAAAAAACCTAATAAGTGTAGGCCAAATAGTTGAGAAAGGCTTGCAAGCCCAACATGGGGCTTTAGTGGAAGATCCATATCAAGGCTTCACGAAGATAGTCAGCGGTGAGAAGCATGGTATACACTTTACTTTTGAAATAGGAGAAACCAAAAACATAGCTCTATTCAACTTTGGGTCTCAAACCCTAAGCAATCCTGAAGTGTGGCATAAGAGGCTAGCTCATGTGAATGAAAGAACTTTGAATGATATATGTGGGGATCAAAGTGTTCTTGGATTTCCAAACATATCAAAGCAACACATGATCAACAGATGTGATGCATGTTAGGTTGGGAAGGCACAAAGACAACCATTCAACCACAAAGGCTACATCCATAACTTATTGGACTTAGTACTTACAAATGTATGGGGGCCAAGTCACGAACCTTCATTGGCACAATCAAGGTATTATTTCTCATTTATTGATGACCATAGTAGATGGGCTATTCTATACTTTATCAAGAGTAAGAATGAAGTGTTTGATTGCTTCAAAAAGTATCTACCAAATGTGGAGAACCATACACATAGATCACTCAAGAAGCTTAGATCTGATGGAGGAGGAGAATACTTCTCCAAAGAGTTTGATGAGTTTTTGCAGGATAAAGGTATCAAAAGGGAAGTGACTACCAGGTACTCTCCTCAACTGAATGGAATTTTAGAGCAAAGAAACAAGACATTGGTTGGATCAGCCAGAACAATGCTTGAAGAGAAGAGGTTGCCACATTATCTATGGGTAGAGGCTATTTCACTTGCTATGTACATTGTCAATAGACTACCATCCAAATCACTCCAAGGTATGACTCCATGAAGCATGATATGGAAGAAAACCTAGTCTTGGACATTGTAAGGTGTTTGATTGTTTAGCTTATGTTGATGTACCATCACAAATAAGGGGTAAGCTATATAAATGGGAAACAAAGGCAGTGTTTATTGGGTATGACTCAACTCAAAATGGGTACATGTTCTATAATCCATCAACCAAGCAATTCACTACAAGTAGGGATGTTTTGTTTGAAGAACACATGTCTTGGTATGATGAAGATCTTCATCTTGATTTTGATTCTTAACAATTAGGAAGCAAGCATGATACATAGGTCTAGGATCCAAGAAGTGATACAAATATTGACCAAGATAAAAAGGAAAAGGATTACAAGTTATGAAAGTCAAGAGGCAAAGCAAAGATGCAACAGTGTGGAGAATACTCCAAGCAAGCACTTAGAAGATCAACAAGGGAGAAAATACGACCTAAAAGTTATGGATTTGATTCCATATTTTTTACAAAGCAGTCTACTTGGAAAAGGACTCAATTTTAGAGGAACCCTCAACCTATGAAGAGGCAAAGGGAAATCCTAATTGGGAGAACACCATGAAAGAAGAAATAGATGCATTGAAGGAGATGGACACTTGGAATTTGGTTCCAATGTGACCCAATCAAAAGGTGATTGGTTGCATATTGGTATATAAATTTGAAAGAAACTCAAAAGGATCAGTTTGCAAGTACAAGGCAAGATTAATTGCCAAATAATACTCACAAACTCATGGTATAGAATATGAGGAAACATTCTCACCAGTTGCAAAGATGACTACAATCAAAACATTGATAAGTGTAGCTACTATAAGAAATTGGAGACTCCTCCAACTTGATGTGAAAATGCATTCCTAAATGGTTAGATAAGTGAAGAGATATACATGTCACAACCACTAGGTTTTGAAAACCCTAATAGTACATCTTATGTTTGCACACTTATAAAAGCATTGTATGGATTGAAACAAGCTTCTAGAGCTTGGAATTATAGGTTGGTTACATACCTTGAAGATCAAAGGTTGAAACCTAGCAACTCGGATCCTTCTCTATTCATAAAAAAGGATCACAACGAGGTTTTCTATATATGTGTATATGTAGATGATATTATTGTGACAGGTGATGATTTGAATGGCATTCAAAGGATCAAGAGACACATGCAAGAGGAGTTCAAAATCAATGAATTAGGTGAGCTCACATATTTCTTAGGTATACAAGTGATTTATACAAATGAACATGTATCTAACTCAGAGAAGATACATTAAAGACCTACTTGTCAAGTTCAAAATGGAGAATACAAAGCTTGCAAGTACACCTTTGGAATTAAACCATAAACACTTAGGATATCAAAATCTATTTAGATGCAAATTGGGCACGAGCAAATAATGATAGCAAAAGTATGTTTGGATACATAGCATTCGCAGGTTCAAAATTGGTGTCATGGAGTTCCAAGAAGCAACCAACAATTTCTTTATCTTCAACTTAAACAGAATATAGAGGTCTAACTATTGCAACTCAAGAAGTAATATGAATCAAGGAGTTGTACTTAGATTTGGGACTTGTAAGTTCCAAACCTCACTTACTTAGAGATAATGTAAGTTCCATGCATTTGGTTGCAAATCCAATTTTTCATGCAAGGAAAAAGCACGTAGAAGTCCATTAACACTTTCTAAGAGAGAAACGTAAGGCAAAGGAAATTGAAATTTCATTTTTTCCTACTGAGAAGCAAAAAGGAGACATGATGACAAAGGCACTTGAGGGGATAAAGCTTTCTAGACTCAAAGCTATGGTAGGTACAACCTATCAAAGAATAAAGACTCAAGCATACTTTAGCTTGAGGTGGATCTATTGGAACAACAAGCTTGCATTATGCTTGAGGTGGATATGCTCTACATCATTTGGATGGTATGGCACCATCTACCCATATATGTACCTTGAACAATAACACTTATGTGCACATTATTTCTTTGTAATCATTGGTTGATCCCTTATGATCATTTCTTGTAAGGTTCAAGGTACTAACCTTTGTAAAAGGAAAGAGTAAAAGGCCTAAAAGCCACAAGTTATAAGCGATTGGGATTGATTATCAATCAATAAATTAAAAAGTAGGTATGACTTTTAACATTAAGTAGATTGTTTATTTGAAGCAATACATATACTCTATGATCATTGCTTGGTGCCATTTCTATTCTCTAATCCTTCTTCCTTAGAATCAGTCAACTCGCAAAGATTGTTGCTCTGTCTATACAGATCCAAAGCAAGTGTTTAAGCATTCATTGGAAATCTAAAACCATCTAGTTTGTGTGTACAAATTTTTCAAGTCATTTTATTGTTTTTTGTTAGAGAAATTTAAGATTTTTAGTCTTAGGGTCATTTTTTCTACATTCTTAAAAAATCGAGATGACACTAGTTGAGTGTTAAGCTGATTGCTTCTTCATTGGTTGTTATAAATAACGGACTTTATGCATTTTAGCAAGACAAATCTATGCATGAAAATCCCTTAAGAGGAAGTTTTCCAATTGATATTGTGCTAGCTACTTGTAGTGTTTGAAGTCACAACTTCAATCCATTTTTAGAAGGTTTTTGTGAGCTAGTCAAGGTGCAAGTTATTTGTTTTGCATCAACTTGTTCTTGTTGATGTTTGAAAGTACCCACTCGGTTTTTTGGCACTAATCATAAGCCTAGAAGGTATACCTTACATTTCAAGAGCTAGATCTGGTCCTATGCTACTTTATTGGACCAAATTTACCACTTGAAAACTCTTCTCTCTAGGCCTCTCCAAGATTCTCCAACTTTTCTTTAAAACTACATATACACAAATGTATACGGAATTAGATTGATTACCCTTGATGAACAGGGATCTACTTTGCTCAAAATAAATCCTCTATACTTCAAGTAGGTGAAAAGCCTATGATTCCAAGCCCTTGTGGTTGCTTCAGATCATATTGTTTGAGAGATGGTGGATAGTCTTCATAGATGACACGGTGTTGCTAAAACCTGCTTCACACTAGCCAAAAACAAGTGATGGAGATTGTAGTGGGCCTCTTCTAATTTCTAATGATCATAAATAATCACTTATGTCCTTTGGAACATGATCCAATAATCAATGGATCAAAATAGATGAGTAGGAAATTAATCCAAGGTCATATACTTGCTATTTTAGTCTCTATACCTGTTTAGGATAATGAACAGTGCTCTAAGCCTGGTAGCAATTATCCTAATTTCTTTTGATGGTGTCTAAATAACTTAGTCAGCTTCGAATCATGAGTGATTTCAATAAAAAAGATGAACTACACACTGAGTATGATGTTTAGCAAATCATAGGACTTCCTCGACATTTTCAGGATGCATGAGAGTATAGACCAGAGAGTAAAGATACGATGACATCTCAGGATTGAGAGAACCAATGATAATGAGATTTTGTAGCTATAAACTAGATAATATACTGAATCTATAATGCTTTAAATCATGACAAATGATCATCATACACTGAGAACAAGCTCTGAGAAAAGCATTGTATTGATGTAGTTATATTAGAGAAGTGAAGTGAAGATATAATCAAAATGTATGTATTAGATCACATAGAAATACAATTTCATTGGCAATAATATATTGTAAAATGTTAGGGTAGTGATTGACATATGGAGTGAGCTCTCAAATCACATAGGATCCCTCTCTATTACTCTCCAAAAGTCAGGGCTTTCACCTGAGTCTTTTGATCCCCCTTTATAGTTCAGTTTGGAGCCAATCTTAAATTCAAATTCAAATGTTCACCTAAAAGTAAATCCTAAACTATAGGATATATTCTCTCATCAATCATCTACCAAATAAATCAAGGTTTCATGCTTCCTAACTCCATATGGAAGTACGGTACTTTTACAAGGGTAAAGGATAATAGATTTTACAAGGGATTGATCATATATGACTTCAAGAGATATATGATAATCATCCAAGTATGTGGGCTTGGATTCCTTTGCACCAGAAGCTCCCCCTCAAGCCTAACATGCTTGGTCTTTTATTCCTTCTTGATTTTCTTCAAATCAATCATCAATTTGAACCTGTTCATCTTAGTTCCATCTAATGACTTTGTGAGTATGTCTGCACATTGCAATTGAGTTTATACATAGGACAATTGAATGTCCTTGCTAAGCAGTTTCTCCCTTATATAATGATAGTGCACTTCAATGTGCTTAGTCCTTGCATGATATACATGATTAGTATCCAAATGAAGTGAACTAGTGTTGTTTCCAAAAATCATTGGAGTGTAAGAATGTAACCCCAAACCTCTGTAGAGTTTCTTGAACCAGCCTCTTGTGTTGCATTTGCTAAACCTCTATATTCTACCTCTGTAGATGACAAAGCCACAGTTGGCTCCTTTTTAGATGACCATGATATTATCTTTGAACCTACAAAAGACAGGTATCCTGAGGTGCTCCTCCTGTCATCCTTTGAGCCAACCCAATTTGCATTAGAATACATCTTCATGCCCAAGTCATAAGTGAATGGGTAAAACAACCCTTCATTTATGGTACCCTTTAGATACTTTAGTACCCTCTTGGCAGCTTCCATGTGAGGCTTTCTTGGTGCATGCATAAAATGGCTTAATGTACTTTCTCCATAAGCAATGTCTACTCTTGTTAGGGTTGCATAGTTGAGACTCCCAACAAGTTTCTCGTAACTTATAATATCCTCGAGAATTTCTCCTTCATGAGAACTAAGCTTTAGATTGAGTTCCATGGGTGTATCTGCATTTTGGTGTTTTCCATATTGAATTTTCTCAACATATCATGAATATACTTTCTCTTAGTAATGAACACACCAGAATCTATACATACAAGTTCTAAGCCAAGAAAGTATGTTAATAAACCAAGATCACTGATTTTAAATTCTTCCATTATTTGAGATTTAACATGCTTGATGCCATTAGCATCATTCCCTATAATGATAATGTCATCCACATAGACACATAAGTAAATGACTTCTGAGTTTGTCTTCTTTATGAATAAAGAAGAGTCTTTGCTAGCAACAAATCCTTGATCCTACAAATAAGTAACAAGCCTATGGTTCCAAGCTCTAGGAGCTTGCTTAAGGCCATAGAGTGCCTTCCTTAACTTGCATACAAAACCTAGTTTATCCTTATCTTCATACCTTGGTGGTTGGGCCATATACACTTCTTTTGAGATCCATCCATTTAGGAATGCTATCTTAACATTTAACTGATATAAGTTCCAATTTTTGGGAGCAACAACACTTACCAAAACTCTAATGGTAGGCATCTTAGCCACAAGTGAAAAGTTTTCTTCATAGTCCACTCCATGGGTTTGAGCAAACTCTTTTGCCACCAACCTTGCCTTGTACCTGTTTATAGAACCATCTGATTTTTTCTTGATTTTATATATCCACCTGGATCCTATTACCTTCATGCTTGGCTTCTTGGGAACCAAATCCCAAGTATTGTTTTCCTGAAGTGCTTTACAAAGAATGCTTGATGACTAATGATGTGTCATAGCCATACCTTATTGGTTTATTACTCTCCCTTTGAGACCTTCTAAGTGCTTGGTTGGAGGACTCTGGAATGTCTTCCAATTGCTTGAACTTGGTCTTTCCCATTGACTTCCAAGGCTTGAGGTCAATCTGCTCTTCGTCCTTTGAATTGATATCTTCTGTTGCTTGTTGATCTTCTTGAGTGAAAGGTGGAAAGTCACTTTCCAAATCATAAGGTGACTTGATCTTCCTGCAATCATCTTCAAAGCATGAATTATTTTCATCAAATACTACATTCCTATTAACTATAAATCCTTTGTTAGTGGGATTGTATAGCCTATATTCCTTCTCTTTTTGGTCATAGTGAATGAAAATACACTTTTCAGCTTTAGGATCAAGCTTCCCTCTTATTTGTGAGGGTATATGTGCATAAGAAATGCACCCAAAGATTTTTCAATGGTCCAATGAGGGTCACGTGCCATTCCATGCCTCATACGGTGTCATTCCATCCAAGGATTTGGATGGGAGCTCATTAAGCAAGTATGTGGCTGTGGAAATAGCCTCTTCCCATAGGTAATTGGGTAGTTTCTTCTCATTCAACATTGATCTTGCAACTTCTACTTTCAATCTGTTCCTCCTCTCTGCTACTCCATTTAGTTCAGAAGTATATCTTGTTGTGACCTCTCTCTTTATACCTCTCTCTTGTAGGAATGAATCAAGTCCATGTGAAAAATTCTCACCACCTCCATCAGATCTAATCCTCTTAAATCTTCTACCTGTTTGGTTCTTAACCAATGCCAAATAGTCTTTGAAACATGTAGATACTTCATCCTTATGCTTTATGAACTAATGAGTTGTCCATCTACTGTAATCATATATAAATGAAATATATTACCTTCAACCTGAGATTGATGGCTCTCTGCTAGGACCCCACACATCAGTGTGTACAAGCTCCAAGTAGTCTTCATACATGTACCCCTTTCATTTGAATGGTTACTTGTGAGCTTTGCCAAATTGGCATGCTCCACATTTGTATATCATGTGCTGTTTGGACACATTTAGGATGTCAAGAAAACTCTGATCCCTCTATATTTTCTTTAGTGTTATTTCTCCTACACTACCTAGCCTTTTATGCCATATCTCTAGTTTAGATAGGGTTTGATCTTTGTGATTGAAGAGTGCAATGTTTTTGGTGTCTTTAATCTCAAATGTAAAGAGTCTACCAGATTTCTCACCTTTTGCAATCTTCTTGAAGCCTTGTTGAGGGTCTTTCACATATGCTCCATGTCTTGTGAATCTGACCTGTAAGCCTTTCTCAACAATCAGTCCAACACTGATTAGGTTTTTCATTATAGTTGGCACATACAAAACCTTACTTAAGAGGTTCATGTTACCATCAAAAGCCTTGAAATTTCCAATTTTCTTAACAGAGTGTCTAGTGCCATCACCTATCTGCACTTCATGCTTTCCTTTGGGTTCTTGTACACTAGACTTGTAATTAACACACTTATACCTTTGTTATGGTTAAGAGTGTGGACATATCTGTCTATATATACAAGTAAAAAGTCAAGGCATCTATGAGCAAGAATCATCAAAACTGAAGAAAGGAGGACCCTGACTGTTGCAACTATACAGAAATCAACCTTTGAAGATTCAAAAGGTGAAAGTTTGAACTGAAATCTAGAGAAGGAGGCCTAAAGCTATCAAGAAGATCAAAAGGAACTTCATTTGAAGTAAAGGTACATTTATTATTCACAAAGCTTGAAGAATTTAATACACAGCTGAAGAAAGGATGGGAGATTCTCTTTAGATAGAGAAATTGGATAGAGAAAACTACCCAACTTGGTCAATAAGGATGGAAGCTCATCTCATGAGCAAAGACCTGATAGGTTATATCACATGTGAAGAAGAAAAACTAGAATTCAGAGATCCAAGTGTTCCAACTAGGGATGAACTCAGAGATTTGAACACATGGATGAAGAAGGATGCTCAAGCTAGGATCATAATCTACATGGGAGTCAATGACTAATTGCTACCTCATATTAGAGGACTTGAAAGTGCAAGTGATATATCGAATGCTTTGGAAGAGCGTTCACTACAAAGTCAAGGAAGGCATCTTTACGGGCAAGGTTTATCACATTAAAAAAGAAGGCTTCTCAATCCATTTCAGATTATGTAACAAGGATGAAGAACATTGCAAATGCATTAGGAGTAGTTGATGAAGATATTGAAGAGGATAAATTGGCAAGTCAAATCCTCACAGGTTTGAGAGGAGATGAGAAATGGAAGCCATTCATTTTGTCTATTGAATTGTCACTAGATCATTTCACTCCTCATTTGAATCAATTGCTAGGACATATGCTAAGCTTTGAGTAGGATGTCAAAGGTGATGTTGATAAGAGTACAAGTCAAGAAATGTATTCAAAGGACAAGAAGAAGTTTAACAAAGGCAAGGAACAATTGAATGAAGAAGAAGGTACAACTAGCCAAGCTAACTTCCTAAGAGGAAGAGGTGGTGGCAAAGGAAGAGGTAGAGGCAGAAGCAATAAAGATGGAGCCAAAGCATTCTAGATTTGTGGTAAGAAAAATCATTTAGCTCATGAATTTTGGCATAATAATCAGAATGGTGGAGGATATTATCAGAATTTTAGTTCAAGACGAAGAGGTAATAGAAATCAAAGAGGTAACTTCAGAGGTAGAGGTAGTGGAGGTTGTTTTGAAAGAAATGCAGGTAGAGGTTTCCAAAATCAACCCTACAACAATACCTACTACAATTATGCTTTAGATCAGAAGGAGGATTCAACCTTGATTATGAATGCAACTTGTGAAAAACAAAGTGAAGATCAAAGAGTCTTCTACATAGACTCAGGGTGTAGCAATCACATGAGTGGCAACATAGCTTTGATGATTGATTTGCAATCATGTGGTACAAATAGGTGATAATACAAAGCATAATGTGAAGTCAATTGGATCAGTTGAAGCTAAGGATGGGAGCGCTGTTCTGAGTAAGGTTTTGTATGTTCATACAATTCCAATGCATGTGATAAATGTAGGGCAAATTTTTGAGAAAGGTTATGAAGTAAGGTTCATTAATGATGGAGTTTTTGTGGAAGAACCTAGCAATGGGTATAAACAAATTGTTTCAAGAAAGAAAGAAGGAAGGCTATTCACATTGAAGATTCAAGGCAATGTTGGTCATGCCTTGTTCACTTATGGAGGACATAAGATCTCTAAGTTAGATCTTTGGCAAAAAGGGCTTGGACATTTCAATGAACGAGGTATTAAGGATATGATCAATAATGGTTCGGTGCTTGGATTACCTAATGTTGTAGGTCAACATATGACATACAAATGTGAGGCATGTCAATTAGGTAAGGCTCATAAGCAATCATATAATAAACATGGTTTCATGTATTTAGAGAAGCTTGAATTGGTACATACAGATGTGTAGGTGCCATCAAAGGACATTAGCATTAATGGTTCAAGATAATATGTGATTTATGTTGATGATGCTACCACGTGGATCACTATATATATATGATCAAAGATAAATCAGCAGTGTTCAATATATTTAAATATTATCATGCGTATCAAGAGAGAATCACAGGTCAAAAATTGAAGAGACTAAGGTCAGATGGAGGGGGAGAGTATTTCTCTAATGAGTTCATTGAATACTTGTGGAATGCAAGTATAACTCTTGTTGAGTTTGCAAGGTCAATGATGGAGGAGAAAAATTGTCCAAATTATTTATGGGCTAAGGCTGTAAATCCAGCTACATACTTGGTTAATAGGTTACCATGTAAAGCTTTGGAGGGTATGACACCATATGAAGCTTGGTGGGGTAAGAGACCTACCTTAGATCATTGCAAAGTGTTTGGATGTTTGGCTTATGCATATGTGCCATCACAGTTGAGGCATAAATTGGAACCTAAAGCTGAAAAGTATGTATTCATTGGCCATGATGATAAGCAGATGGGTTATAGATTGTGAAGTCCATCCACAAAGCAATTCCTTGTGACAAAGGATGTTACATTTGATGAACAAAGTACTTGGTATGTAGGTACAATTAATATTCATCCAGGTGATGAAGAAGTTTTGAATCAAAAGAAAGGTAAATCAAAGGTTCAAACATTTGATAAAGAAGAGAATAATGAAGCACAAGTTGAAGTTGAAGAAGTGCCAAGGTTTGATCCAGAATGTGATGAACCAAAAACTTCAAGAATTGGAGAACCCACAAGGTCATCAAGGCACAAACGATAACCTACAAGGTATAGCTATGATACTTCATTTGTGACCACTAAAGATTATCCTTATATGGTGAAAGTAGAGGAAGACCCTTCTACATATGATGAGACAAAAGGTAAGGAAAATTGGGAGAAAGCTATGCAGGAAGAGTATGATGCTTTAAGGGAGAATGAAATATGGGATTTGGTTCCAAAACCAAATAGTCAGAAGATCATTGGATTCCAACATGTCTACAAGACAAAGAGGTATGCACATGGAAGTGTGTCTAGATATAAAGCTAGACTTGTTATGAAAGGGTATGCTCAAACATATGGTATAGATTATGATGAGACTTATATTCCTATGGCCAAAAATGACAACTATAAGGAATCTTATAGCTATTGCTGCATGTAAAGGTTCGAAGATATGGCAATTAGATGTGAAGAATGCTTTTCTAAATGGTTACATTTCAAATGATGTTTTCATGGAGCAACTAGAAGGTTTCAAAGATAAAAGGTATCTAGAGTATGTATGTAAGCTCAAGAGAGCTTTGTATGGTTTGAAGCAGGCCCCAAGGGCATGGAATTATAGACTTGTGAAGTTCTTGAAAGAACTTTGTTTCCAAGTGTCTAAAGCAGATAGTAGCTTGCTTGTTAAAGCAACTGATGATGGGTTCATTTACATGTGTATATATGTTGATGACATAATTCTTACATGTACAGATGAGAAGGGCATACAAGGTCTTAAGAAGCAAATGGAGAAAGAGTTCAAGATTGGTGACTTGGGAGACTTGTCATATTTCTTGGGCATGGAGATTTCACATACCCAACATGGAGTATATGTAACTCAAGAAAGGCATTTGAAGAACTTGCTAATCAAGTTTAAAATGGAAGATTATAGGGTAGCACCTACTCCAATGGAGGTGAATCACAAATTGAGCAAACATGAAGGAGAAGAATTTAAGGACATGAAGTTATATCAAAGTCTGGTTGGTAGTTTAATCTATGCTACATTAACTAGGCTTGATTTGTCATATGCAGTTGGAGTGTTGTCTCAATTCATGCATTGTCCTAGGAAAGAACATTGGGCTCCAGGACAAAGGGTGTTAAGATATATTAAGGGTACACTCAAGGAAGGTTTTTATTATGGTTTCACATCAGTTACAAACATCAAGATATATAGTGGTACAGATTGGGTAGGTAATCCTGATGATAGGAGATCAACTTATGGGTATCTATGTTATGTGGGAGATAAGTTAATGGCTTGGTGTTCTACGAAGCAACATACAATTGCTTTTTCATCCACAGAAGCAGAGTATAAAGGTATGGTTGAAGCTACAAAAGAGGTTATATGGCTGAAGACTCTTATGAAGAGTTTTGACATTATTCATACTACACCCACTATTCATGGAGATAATATGAGTTCATTGTATCTAGCTGCTAACCCTGTATTTCATGCCAAGATTAAACATATTGAGATTCAATATCACTTTATGAGAGAGAAGGTGATTGATAAAGAGATTGAAGTCATACATACTTTAACAAAAGATCAGATTGCAGGCATGTTAAACAAAAGTTTGGATGGACCAAAGCTAGAACAATTCAAAGACATGGCAGGAATAAAGAAGATGGAGAAAACCTCAATGATTGACGGGGAGCTGCTGGTGCATGACAACCATCAATTGATGTTTTCGGTAAATTTTTGAAGTCAAAGGATGAAGCAAAAACCAATATATGAAGCCCAAAGTTAGTGCATAATCAGAGAATGAAGTCTTGTATATACATGTACACTAGACTTGTAATTAACTCACTTATACCTTTGTTATGGTTAAGAGTGTGGACATATATGTCTATATATATAAGTAAAAAGTCAGGGCATGTATGAGAGATGATGAATGACAAGTTTTAAGAGTCATTAGATAGTTTAGAAGTGAAGATAATATCTCTCATAGAAAAGATGTAATGTTTTTCCTGAATAGAAGAAAATTTGCGCCCGATATTTTGCTTAGTGCTCCTTCTATATTTATCATCTTGTGAAATGCTTTTGTAAAACTATAAGTCTATAGTTGAATAAACTTTGTACAAATTTTGAGATCCTAATTGTGATTAGGCTGAAAGAATTGAGAGTAGGAACATTTGCATGTGTAAATGTGAAAAAGAGAAGATTACAACAAGCACAAATTTGATGATAATGTTTTGTTCATTTCTCCTTCCACAATGTAAAGTTTTGAGTAAGTGAGCACTCATTATTTAAGTTGAAGGTAAGCTATCTATGGCTAAAAGCACTTGAATAAACAGCTTCTAGATTAAGAGAACTATGCATTAGAAGTTGCAGGTGTCAAGTCGACTGTAGAGAAGTAAAGTTTTAGACATGGCTGAATTCTTTGTAGTAAATCTTAAGATTTACTGAACATTTTGAAAAGTTTTAACTTGGAGAACTTGTACAAAGCTTTTATTAGAAACTTTACACACTCAGTTGGCTACTCAATGAATGAGTTAAGTGCAGCATACTTTTTTGTATAATGACTTTCTTCAGAGTTAGATAAAATCTTGATGATTTGACATTGGTCTTCCAAAATTGGTAAAGGTTTTGAGTTGTTCTTTATATAGAGGTGTTTTAACATCAAGGATAACTTGTTCTTTTGGAGATTAACACTCTCCATCATGATTGAAACAACGAGAATCAATATAGAAAAGATGCTCATCATCTTTACCTTGCTTGGATGTCATGTTCATGCCGAGTAGAGAATCCTCTTGGTCTTCTTTGTAGTTGTTATAATTTCTTCTTTGTCTAAAACCTCCTTGACAGGTTTTGTTGTAGCCTTGTTTGTAGTTGTGATTGTAATTGCTTCCCCCATTGTTGATCCTTCCTCTAGATTGTCCATAGCTCCCTCTATAGAAGCCTCTTCCCCTTTGATTCCTTGTGTTCTTAAAGCATTCTTCTGTGGTGTGGTTGGTTAGACCACAACTGTTGCAAGGTGGAGTGTTGTAGGATCTCCCCCTACCTTTCTTTCCTCCTCTTCCCCTTCCTCTAGTACCTCTTCCTCTACCTGTGAAGTTTACTTGAGAGGTACTAGCCTATTCTTCATTCTTTTTTCTTTTACCTTTATCCTTACTTTTATTTCTATCTGGATAAAGGGTAGAAGATTGGTTAGCTCTAGAGTTGTCACCATTTTTTTGAGCTTTGTTTCATGGGTGAAGAGCAACCCCATCAAGGTGTTAAGGTAAGGTATTTTCATATCCATATAAAGGTCCATTGCTGTGGTGAAGGACTCCCACTTATCATCATCTTTGATGCCATTTATGATCTTCCTTACTATGTTTTCTTCTTCTATATCCTCTCCATTGCTTGCAAGCTGATCATCCACATCCTTCATCTTGGTCACATAATGAGCTACACTTTGTTTTGGTTAATTTTTTAGGGTTGTAAACTCCATCCATAGATGGTTCTTCCTAGCTCTTGTATTTTATGAGAATTATGACGAAAGTTCTTCCCAGGTCTCTTGGGAGGTCTTGCAATTCCTAATGTGAGGTAATAAGAAATCAAATATTCAGTTTAGTAGATAAGACCTAGCAAGAGCATCCTTTTCACACTAGGTGGTCAGCCTTTCTTGTTCTTCCCTTGTGGGTTGATGTTTGCTCTTGAATGTTGGCATTTCTTCATCTCCTAAGATGTATCCATATACACTTCTTCATAAGAGGTAATCTTGCATGCTTAGTGACCATATTGGGTAGTTTTTTCTTTCGAATTTGTCAATGAATGATGGAAATCCATCTCCCATCTTTCTTGTTGTTGCTCTGATACCATTGTTGGAGGAGATGGTGGATAGTCTTCAGAAATGAAGTGGTGTTGCTCAAACTTGCTTCACACCAGCCAAGAACAAGTGATGGAGAGTCTAGTGGGCATCTTGCGCTTGCTAATGATCACAAATAATCACCTTTGTCCTTTGGAACATGATCCACTAATCAATGGATCAAAACAGATGAGTAGGAAATTAATCCAAGGGCATAGACTTGCTATTTTAGTCTCTACACCTGTTCGGTATAATAAACAATGTTCTAAGACTGGTAGCAATTAGCCTAATTCCTTTTGATGGTGTCTAATTAACTTACACAGCTACCAATCATGAGTTATTTCAATAAAAAAGATGAACTACATGCTGAGTATGATGTTTAGCAAATCATAGGACTTCCTCGATATTTTCAGGATGCATTTGAGTACATACTGGAGAGTAAAAATATGATGATATCTCATGATTGAGAGAACCAATGATAATGAGATTTTGCAGATACAAACAGGAGAGTATACTAAATCTATGATGCTTTAAATCTTGACAAATGATCAATCATAAACTGCAAACAAGCTTTGAGAAGATCACTATACTGATGTAGTCATAGCAGAGAAGTGAAGTGAAGATATAATCAAAATGTATGTATCATATCACATAGAAATACAATGTCATTGGCAATAATCTATTGCACAATGTGAGAGTAGTTATTGAGCTATGGATTGAGCTCTCAAATCACATAGGATCCCTCTCTATTGCTCTTCAAAAGTTAGGGCTTTCATGCGAGTCTTTTGATCCACCTTTATAGTTGAGTTCGGAGCCAATCTTGAATTCAAATTCAAATGTTCACCTAAAAGTAAATCCTAAACTATAGGATATATTTTCTCATCAATCATCTACCAAATAAATCAAGGTTTAATGCTTCCTAACTCCACGTGGAAGTAAGATATTTGGGTGTTCTTCTTTTCTCTATATGATCGTCTGTTTGTTTGTTGACAATATTTTGCGACATCCCTTAACTCATGTGCTTTGGATTTGCCTTTAAAGTTCCAAGAATTAATTTCTTTCCTTGGAGTCTTTTGATCATCTCAAAGTCACTTGATGCTTCAAGTGTGTTGGATCATCAAGATTACATTATGCTTGAAGTGGATTTGTTCTACATCAAAAATCATCTTTGGATTATGTAGAAAATATCCATTGAAGATATTTATTCATTAATGTTCACTTATGGCATCTCATAAAGATTTATTTTATAGATCACTTATTCTTGTAAAATCTTAGCAGTTTATGCTTGTAAGATGATAAAGAAAAGAATCAAATGAGTTTGAGGTAGTTGAGATTTTTTATTCAATCAATCACCAATTTAGATCAAGATTAGATCACTACTCTTTCCTAGATTGTATGAAGGTAGTTCACTCATCTCAACCACTAAGCCCATGCAATTCAAATTTGAGCACATTGAACGTGGAAAGCATCAAGAGGTTATGTAAAAGGTACATTAACTAGATTCAATATACATATGATTTGATCTTTATACTTTTCTCTACCTGATTTCTTTGCATCACCTTCTTTAACTAAAGTCAACTTGCAAGAGTTGGTTCTCTCTCTATAGAGCTTGAAATTGGATGATTTAGCATTTATTGGAAAATTATGGCTCTCCAAAATGATATAAAATTGGAGAGAATTGGTATCAATGGATTAGCAGAAATATGGAATATGGATTTTAAGGTCTCCTGGTCTATCTTTGCATAGCCTTGAGAAATTGAGAGTGCCTCTGTTTAGTACTAAGCTTATTTCTGGAGCATACCATGCTTATTATTTGTACTATTATGATTTCAGCTACTCAACCTTATGTATGAAATTCCTTCAAAAGGAATTATCCAATTGTAATCATGTTTGCTCCTTTCAGCATTTGAAGTTGAATGTTTCATTGCATAATAGCAAGTTTTTGAGCTAGTCATTGTGCAAACTCATCTGTTTTGGATCAACTATTTTGTATAGATGTCCAAGTACATAGTGATTTTTATTGCATTCATTGCAAGATCATAAGGTATATTTGATACTCCGAGTGCAAGGGATCTTCTTTTGTTGGTTGGCTAGACAAAACTTCATCACCTTTAACCTCATTTTTCTACCTTCTTCAAGCTTCTCCAAGTTCTTTTAGTGGTACGCGACCTACATCAAGATGCGTGATGACGTTCCCTCAATGATTGAGAAGCTTGATAGAAACAACTATGCTACTTGAAGAAACATAATGGAAGCCTATTTAGAAGGAAGAAATCTCTATGGGATTGTAGGACTAATTCGGAGACAACTATGAAAAAGAAGACACATGCATTAAAAGAAATGGACACTTGGGAGTTGGTTCCAATGCACACCAATTAGAAGATAATAGGTTGCAGATGGATCTTCACACTAAAAGAAATTTAGATGGATTAATTTGGAGGTACAAGGCCATATTAGTTTCTAAAGGATCTGCTCAAAGGCATGGCATAGACTATGAGAAGACCTTCTCACAAATTGCCAAGATGACTACAATTAGGACATTACTAGTGTAGCAGCTCTAAGAAATAGGAAACTATTTCAAGTTGATGTTAAGAATGCTTTTCTCAATGGTTGGATTAATGAAGAGGTATACATGTCACAAACTCCAGAACTTGAAAAACCCTAATTACACATATTATGTTTTCAAACTCAAAAAGGCATTGTATGGATTGAAACAAGCTCCTAGGGCTTGGAATTTCAAATTGGTAACCTATCTATAAGATCAAGGAATATGTTCAAACAATTTAGACCCTTCTTTGATCATCAAGAAGGATCACAATAAAGTTATGTATTTGTGTGTATATCTAAATTACATAATTGTGATACGAGATGACTTGATGTTATACAAAGGATCAAAAGGCATATGTAAGAGGAGTTTGAAATCATTGATTAAGGTGAGCTTATATTCTTATTAGGTATGCATGTCATACACAGATCAAGGGATGTATTTGACTCAGAGGAGATACTTTCACAATCTACTTCTAAAATGAAATGGAAAACACTAAACCTATAGGTACACCTTTGGAGATCAATCATAAACTCAATGTTTACGAAGGTGAGAAAATTAAAGACATTAAAGAGTATCAAAGCTTGGTAGGTAGCTTGATATATGCTACGCATACAAGGGTAGATATCTCATATAGTGTAGGAGTGCTAAGCCAATTCATGGATGCAGCTAAGAGAGTACTCAAGAACCTCAAAGGAACACTTGATGAAAGTATATTCTATTCTTACTTATGAGATTTTGATCTCAAGATATATTCATATGCAAACTGGGCAAAAGCTAAGGATGATAGAAGAAGTACCTTTGGTTACTTAGCGTTTGCAGGTTCAAAGCTAGTGTCATGGATTCTCAAGAAGCAATCAACATTTTCTTTATCCTCAACTAAAGTAGAGTACAGAGGTTTGACCATATCAACTCAAGAGGCAATAGGGTTAGGAGAATTGTATACACATTTGGGACGTTTGAGTTGCGAATCTCACATATTTGGAGACAATGTAAGCTCTATGAACTTAGCAGAAACCCTATCTTCCATGCAAGAACCAAACACATAGATTTTCATTATCATTTCATTAGAAAAAAGTGCATGGCAAAGGAGATTTTCATTTCTTTCGTTCCATCTAAAAAACAAGTAGAAGATATGATGACAAAGGCACTTGATGGAATCAAACTTTGTAGACTCAAGGAAATAGTAGATATTCACTCTATCAAAGATTAAAGAATCAAGCATACTTTAGCTTAAGGGGGAGTTTTTGGATCATCAAGCTTCCATTATGCTTGAGGTGTATTTTTCTTCATGGATTATGTCAAAAATATCCATTGAAGAGATTTCTTTATTAATCTCCACTTATGGTATCTCATAAGGGTATTTTATGGATTACTTATTCTTGTAAAAGCTTAGCGATTTATGCTTGTAAAAGGATACAAAAATACTCAATTTCGAGTCTGAGATGGTTGAATTTGGTGGCTCAATCAATCACAAATCAGATCAAGAATAGATCACCACTCTTTTCCTAGATTGTAGGAAGGTAGTTCACTCATCTCAACTACTAAACCTGCATGAGTCAAATAAGAATCCATTGAAGAAAAGTCGTGGAAATCATCAAGAGAGTCTATTAAAGGACTCAAAATCTACTATAAATTAAGTACATTCAATATACATATGATTCCATCTTCATTTGTTTCTCTACTTCATTTCTGTACATCACGTTCTTCAACTATAATCAACTTTTGGGAATTTCTTCTCTCTCTCTCTCTCTACAGAGCCCCAAATTGAATGAATGAGAATTCATTGGGAATATATTAATCCCTATGTGATATTTATAATTCTAGAGAGCATTCTTAGTGAGTGGATTCCAAGGAACCTCTATTTTAATTTGTCAAGGTCTATCTCTCCACAACCCTGAAAAATCGGGGATACCTCTGTTCATTGCTAAGCTTATTCTTGGAGAATACCTTGCTTATTATTTATACTCTTATGAATCTTAGCTACTTAACCCTTTTTATAACATTCCGCTAAAAGGAATGTTTCCAATTGTAATCATGTTGGCTGCTCTAAGTATTTGAAGTTGACTGTTTAATTTGAAAATAAAGTTTTTGAGCTAGTCATTGTGCAAAGTCATCTATACTGGATTAACTATTTCTCATAGATATTTCAAAGTATATAGTGAGTTCTATTGAACTAATTGGAAGCCCATAAGGTATATTTGACTCTCAAGAGTGCAAGGGTTGGTCTTGCACTGGTTGACTGAACCAATCCTCATCACCTTGAACCTCACTTTTCTACCTCCCTCAAAATTCCCCAAGTTCTTTCAAAATGTGTGATCATTCTTTCTTCATAGACTTGGAAGGTCCTCCTATAGGTCATCAGCTAGATTAAATCTCTTTCAATCATTTTCAAATGATGATTTGTTTTCATCAAACAAAACATCTCCACTTACAATTGTGGAAAGAAAAATGGGAATGTGCATAAAATGCACAGTGACTCTTCAAGTCAGCCTTTAGATCTCGTTCATACAAATGTGTGTGGTCCTATGCCCAAAAGCTCATTAGGTGGTTCTCTTTACTTTGTCACTTTCATAGATGATGCTACTCAAAAATTCTAGGTATATCCTATCAAATGAAAGGATGAGGTATTCCCTATTTTTAGAAAATGGACTACTTCTATTGAGACTGAAAAAGAAACTAAGATTAAGGCTTTACATTCAAATAATGAAGGTGAGTATACGTCACATGCATTCAACCTTTTTAATGAGTTTAGAGGAATTTAGAGAGAATTTACAACTCCTTAGACCCCATTACAAAGTGCTATAGCTGAAAGGATGAATAGAACTATTAAGGAAAGATTAGGATTTATGCTACATCATGCAAATGTTTCACAAGGATTTTTTAAAGAAAGAGTATTGACTTCAGTTCATGTGATTAACCTTTCACCTAGTTCTACCAAAGGTCTAAAAGTGGCAAAAGAGTTTTGGACAAGCATGCCACCATATTATGATCATCTTGAAGTTTTTTGGTGTGAAGCATATATTCATATACCCAAGAATCTTAGACAAAAGCTTGACCATAAGTCAAAGAAATGCATTTCTCTTGGATATGGGAGAGAGTGAAAATTTGGATATAGCTTATGGGATCTTGAAACACAATCAATAATTTCATTTTCAATGAGTCTAAGATGCATAAACAACAAAGAGGCTAAAGTGAGAAGAGTGGTCTTTTAGGATACTAGTCCTCCAATTAGCATGCATAAAATATATGCACATAGGGATGTTCAAGAGAATGTCTCATTAGAACAATCCGCAAATATTCATGTTCAACAATCATTGAGATGCTTTGCACATGTCTCACATCCACTTGATACATATGTTCCAAGTTTGGATTTTGTTATGCTAATATATGCTTGTGAGCCTTCTTGCTACAAAAAGGCTATGCAAAAAAAGGATCATGTCAAGTGGGAGCATGTCATGAAGAGTGAGTTGGATTTTATTCACAAGAATGGTTCTTGGGATTTAGTACCTTTGCCAAAGGGTAGTGAAGCCTTACCATGTAGACGGGTATATAAGTTAAAATTCAAATTAGATAGTGCTTCTCCAAAGTATAAAGCATGACTTTTTGCAAAGGGTTTTAAGCAACAACATGGTGTTGATTTTGAGGAAACCTTCTCTCGAGTGGTCAAGATGACTACCTACAAATGTTGCTTCAATTTTTTGCAATGGAGAACTTAGAGCTATGTCAAACGGATATGAAAACTACTTTGTTGGATGGAGATCTTAGAGACGAGGTCTATATGGAAGAACCAGAGGGTTATGTAGTTCCTCACAAAGAAAGTCTAGTTTGGAAGATAAAGAAGAGCTTATATGGACTTAAACATTCCCTAGACAATGGTAATAAAATTTTGATGCTTTTATGAAGTCTCAAGGTTATTCTCAAAGCAATGACATTATGTGTAAACAAAGAGATTCTCCAATGGCAACTTGATATGCTTGGTACTTTATGTCGATGATATGTTGATTGTTGCAAAGTCCTCTTATGACTTGTTAATTCTCAAAAAGGACATGAGTCATACATTTGAAATGAAGGATTTGGGGGATGTGAAACATATTTTTGCCATGCGCATTACTTGTGATAGGAGTAAAAGATGCATATAATTTCCTCATAGCGAGTAGATATTCAAAGTACTTGAGAGGTTCAATATGTAGGATGGAAAGGCATTGAGTACACCTCCACCCACATATGTGAAATTGAGCAAGGATGATTGTCCCATATCAGATGAGTAAAAGGAATTCATGACAAAATTTCCTTATTATGTACCTGTTGGTAGTCTCATATGTGGCTTTCTTTTCATGTTTGTGGTATGGTTCTACCTCAACATGTAACTTTTTTGCTCAATGATAGTCAAAGTGCCATTGCTTTGGCAAAGAATATGGTCTATCATGCAAAGACCAAGCACATTGAGGTTAGGTATCACTTCATTAGAGATTTCTTAGCCACTAAGCACATTATTCTTGATAGAGTTCATACTCGAGATAATGTTGTTTATGCTTTGTCTAAAGCTATACCACATTATAGCTCTTGACACCATTGTCACTTGATGGGGTTTACTTGATTCATGATCTTACATAGTTACTTGTGTACTGTGTAACATACCCATCAAGTGGGAGGTATAATTTGTATACTTACACTCAAGTATTCTTTATCATTCTTTATTTTTCTCCTATAGTTAGTTTGGCCATATTGGCCTTTCGTGGGAGATTGTTATTGTTGGCATCAATGTGAAAGGCCAAATGTGTAATAAAGTGATAGGTTGGAGATGGTTGAACCACACACTTGATAGGTAGGAGATGGTTGAACTACACCTGAAGAGGGAGGATTAGGAAGTAATCCTCAACCATGGCTTTTGGGGCAAGTGGTTAGCCCATCACATTCCTAACCAAGAGGTTGTGAGTTCAATTCCTTACATTAGTATCAAAGCCTAGGAAGTAGGCTTGGAAAGATGGAATGATCCAATGGCCTCTAAAAAAGGCGCTTGGGCACTCTATCATGTGAAAAGGTAGGAATTGTCGAGGCGGTGCTTTGAGAATTGGACCCAACAAAGATTGAGGTGTATCTCTCAATCTGTAGGTCGGATTGAGGCATATAGTATACCATTGGAAAGCTCTCGGAACAACCTTTCCAATGAGCTAGCTTGCAATTGTGAAGTACTTGGGAGTCCTTGGGTGTCACTTGATTGAGTGTTCAAGATACCAAGCATGGGTGAGAACAAGGTTCAAGACTGAGGTTGAGAACAAGGGCTCGAGACACCAAGGTTGCGAACAAGAAGGTTCAAGACACCAAGGTTGAGAGCAAGGGTTCAAGAGACCAAGGTTGCAAACAAGGTTCAATAAACTATGCGAGGTTGAGGGACATCAATTCAAGGGCACCTAGGGAGTTGAAGGGGGTGACCACCGAGACTAGCGGGATGCAAGAGTAGATCATTGAGGACAATGATTGACCAAGGGGGGAAGAATGTAATAATGTGATAGGTTGGAGATGGTTGAACCACACACTTGATAGGTAGGAGATGGTTGAACTACACCCTAAGAGGGAGGATTAGGAAGTAATCCTGCACCATGGCTTTTGGTTAGCCCATCACATTCCTAACCAAGAGGTTGTGAGTTCAATACCTTACAAAATGATTGCTGGACACTTTTGTATATCTTCTTTGATAAAAGATATAGTAGCCTAGTCAGTCATAGATTGTAAGTTCAACCACATTTGAAAAACCTAAGAAATCTGTGTTTGTGCCCCCTTGTCCACTATGTTTTTTGAATATTCTATAGCCTCTATGCGGAGTATTGTGTGGCATATAGAGCTCAGGTTTCTAGTTCGAGAACAAGAATCTACTATGGTGCATCACCATTGAGCTAATTCACCTTGAGCAAAAAAACATAAAGTGAAAAGCCTTGAAATACGTGTATCTTTATTTAAATAAGCTTCCTCTCAAAGTAGTGGGTGTAGTTTACCTTCCCCATTAGGATCCCTTAGTGATACCATTTCTACACTCATAGCCCATTGTGTGGGTGGAACACATAGGAATATTGACTATTTAATCATTCAATGATGGACTAGCCACACTTACCATAAGATTGGGTGAAATCCCAAACATTTGACACCAATCAATGATGGGCTTACCACAATTAAAACAAATATGCATGGTAAAAATAACTGTAAGAGTGGCTTAGCACATTCCAAACTAAATGAGGAAGCTTTCATCTCTATTGAAAAGGAAATTAACATGGTCAAATACCCTAGTAGGTTCAATCTAGTAGCGCACTTGGATGGGGACCACTCCCAATATGATTAATTCACAAACAAAAGGGAAAATCTAGAGAGTAAAAGCTCCATCATTGGAAAGCTTGTTTGAGAATCTTTCATTAACACAATTGTGAATAGTGAACTAAATAATAATGAAACAAGAAAGAGGATGGTAGGAGGATAAAGACATACACCCTTAAAATAAGTTAAAAGAGGATTTCATCCAGTCTTAGAGACTTTTAAGATATTAATAGGGCCTTATTCATTAATTGAGTGTTAGGAGAAATGAAGTAGTACTGAGATTATGTTACAAGTCTGGAGTTACTCAAAGGCTCCAGAAAATCTCCTACTTTTATTCTTTGTTTTCTATGAATCATGCTCGGAATAGTTGGGATGAGCTATTGATGTCAAGACTTGATGGATGCCACTTCTTCCCCACTATAGCAACATTTTATAGGACTGATGCATCAAATCCAATTTGAGGACTCCATTCCTTATTTTATCACATCAATATATCACCCATCTCTTTAGTTGAACATAGTAGTAGCTAGAGGCTCCTCCCCATCTCCCTCCCCAATGTGCCTTACTGATGACTTCAACATTGTGGAGAGAAAAATGGATAGGTGGTAAAGGATACTTTACACAATTGAGTGGTTTCAAGGAAACAAATAGGACTTCCTCAAGATTCATTAGGATATCCAATAGATTAAAGAAGATAACTCGTTTAATTGGTCTGACATGTAATGCGCCCAAGTTCTAGCTATGGCAAGTCCAGAGAAATGGTACACTTAAATGCACTTGATGGATCATGAGAGAAGTGTTCAAGTTTGAATTATCATTGCATTAGAGGTTTTTATCACTCCCATATTTTGGTTCCCTTTCTTAGTGTCAAATGTGGTGGTAGAACTCCACCATTGCATGCTTCTCTCTCCCTAGATTCAAAATGTGATAGAAAAACGATTAAAAGAATAATTTTAATTGTAATTCTTCTCTTGCCAAGTATTGGGTCCAAGCTGTTATGACAAAAGTGCCACTTTTTTGAATGCTCAAAGAGATTTTTTGGATCAGATTGGAGAGAAGGGAGAAGCTCTATGTGATACCCTCAAGGCTAGAGCTTGAAGTTAACAAAAATAAGTTGGAGCTTCAAGCAGACCTCATTAGAATAAAAAGCATGTCAAGTTTCAAGAAGAGCTCAAGAGCCCCCATCTACAGTAATTTGTTAAAGAGTGATGTATGAAGATAAAGCAAATACGAAATTCATAATAATGATGGTCAAGTTATATGGTAGTATTTGTAGTTTCAAGAGTGAGAGCCATGATTATATCTTAATCACTTTATAATTTTTATTGGGTCCTCAAAATTTTTGATCATAGAAAAGGTTAATGGGCATATCTTTAGCGTGTGCTGCCTTAAGGGCCCCCTTGCCATCTTCACTAGATTGAGAGGTCCATCACTGAATTGAAACTTTTGGAGCTCACTGATGCCCTTCCATGTGGGAAGATCCATAGTTTTAGTTTTCTAATTTAACAAAGTTTAAAATGATATTAAAGGGAAAACCATATGACAATAGAGCTAGGAGGGGATGCAATGTAGATTGATAAAATTTTCATTCCCTTCATGAGTATCCATTCGTTTTTTATTTGGTTATGTTTGAGTTTCAAGATAATTGATTGATTATAGAAGCTATTGAATGCATGATTTTTTAAGATTTTTAGAACCTACAACTCATTTGAAATCTTTCTAATATTTCCATTAGTATTAATGAATGAAACTTCACCTTCACACTCTCTACCCTATCTTGCATCATTTCTTGTGATGGGCTCCTTTAGAGGCTATAGGAAACAACAAATTTCTTTTTTGCTTGCATGTGATGTCAGCGAGTGCATACGAGCATACCTCCTGTATCCTTTGCTAGCTTTTTAAGAACCATGTTCCTTTTCTACCTTCTTGATGCAACACTCTTGAGTTTTGTGGCCTTTCTTGTTGCATTGGAAGCATTCTCCCTTGAGCTTTTTTTGTTGTTTTTCTTTCTGTCCCCAGCTTGTGAAGAGTCAAATTAGCCTCCTTTGGCATTTGTATTGAAGGAAACATTTGTTGTCATCACTCCTTGACTTAAGTTGGACTTCCTCCTCCATGACCTGTTGAGTTCTAAGAAAGTTAGATGTTGAGGTTTTATTTGAGTATTGAGGGGGCAGAGGGGAGGGGGGAGTGTTTGTGTGCGTGTGTGTAGAGGGGACATGATAGTGAGGGACGGAGATGGAAAAAACCCACATGCCAAGGGAAAACCATCAAACATTGGGATTGAATGCTTAAAACTTCATGAGAAATTGTAAGTAGAGCACAAAGTGCATCTACATTTCTATGTTTCCAAGCACATAGAAGGTTAGCATTAGGAGGAAACATTCGATTGAGATTCTTTAGATTAGGTATTTCTTGATATAATGATTAGTCCCAAGCATAGTGTCTAGGACAAGATCAGTACTCATGTGGTTGCTCTTATTGACCACGGATCTGAAATTAATATAATGTCTAAAGACCTCTATATGAAGGCAAAATGGCCAATTGACATGCAATTGAGATGGAGAATCTGAGCTGCTAACACAATGCTGAGAGAGCTTTTTGGTGCATGTCCACATGTACTAGTCACGATTGGTGATGTGAGTACCAAAACTTCTTTATTGAAGATCACTCCAGCTATTCACTAATATTAGGGCAACCATATATTACCCTTCTTAGAATGGAAATGAGAGTTTTGGAAGATGGCTCAACTTATGCGAGAATTCAAAGTAAAGATGGCAAGAAGGTGGTTCAATTCATGACATTATGTGTAGATCACATTAGGAATAGGACATCTCTAAGAACAAGAGCAGTTCCTAATGAACTTGAGGAACAAAGTTTTTGAAAGAAGCTTTCATAGTTCAGGACTATGGAAGCTTAGATAATAGAGGGTTCCTGAGTATAAATATGTTCATAACAAGCTTTATAGCACTTTTTATGACTAATCCTTTCCAATTTTGTGTTTTTTTAAATTAAAGAATTGGGAAAAATAATATATAATAGACCTTCAAAGGATCTTTTATGGATGTAGAGTACTTGAGTTTGATGAAGAAATCTCTAGGGTTTTTTACAAGATCACTTTTGCAGATACATTATTTGACTTAGAAGAATTGGTAAATGGGAGGAGAAGTGATTGCGAGATTCATGTTCACTCTATTTACATGTACTGGGAAATAGAAAATTTGAACAAGAAAAAGAAGAAAGAGAAATTTCTACTAAAATGAAGTAGAAAACAATTGATAAAAAGATGAAATAGTTGTGTTTCGGCTTTCGGATAATAGCAATCAACTCATGGATGGAGCAAAGAATTAACCACTCAAGGACAAGAGAAAGATAGGTCATGGTTTCACTAAAAGACCCTTCAAGAAAATCAATTAGGGAAAGATGACTTCCTCAATGAGAAAGAGAAGGATGTATTCTCCTTGATGATATTTAGACATGGGAAAGCTTTTTCCTTTGATTCCCAAGAAATTAGGTGTGTAGATCCATATGTGGTATCACAAATGATAATTTTTAGGATACCACACATATCGTGGAATCTTCGACCAATTCTAGTGCCAAAGTTTCATATTTCAAAGCTAATTGATATGTTGAATGAAAAAATTAGAATGGGGATACTTGAGCCATCAAGTGCTTCCTATTCTAATTGCTGGTTAACTATTCTAAAAAAGAATGGGGCATTGAGGTTTATTCACGATCTACAACCAATTAATAAAGTGACAATCTAGAATTTGGGAACTAGACCCATCGTAGATGAATATGTGGAAGCTTTCTTATGGAAATCTATTTACTCAATGGGAGACTTGCATTTTGGTTATGACCCATTCGAGTTAGCTCTTGAGAGTCATGACTTGAAGGATGCCACTTGGGCGTGTGTGCATGTGTAACTTGCCACAAGGAGCCACAAACTCAGTGGCACATATGATGAATGGTATGCATAAGGTGTCGAAGATAAATGTACAAGCTCATTTTCACATGAGATATGCTTGGATAAATTTATCAAATATAAAGATAAAGGAAAAGAAGAGAAAAGAAAAGAAAAAAAAGGTCTAGTGAAAATTCATGATGAGTAAAAGATACAATGTCTGCGTTGTAATCAGTGGTATGTAGTGGGCTAAGTGGTGAGTTAAGAAGGAGGCACAAACTTCTTCACATGCTCATTGGTTATAAAATTGGAGTGGGAGCATGTTCTAAACAAGGAGAGAAAGAGGAAAGAGCTCCCAATAGTCAGATCTAGTCATTTTGTCTTCCCATAGACTCCTTACAACCGCACATTTTGTACACAGCTCTCTTGTGAAGCTCATATCTCAATGTACATGTAACCATTTATTGCATTTAAACACTCATTGGAAAGCTTATCTTGTATACTTTAGTTTTGCAAAATATTTGCTTCATAGCTTATCTATTCTATGAGATATCAGTCAAAGAGTGAATTTACATTCTGTGAGCTATCTGTCAGAGAGTGAAGGCTAGTTTTTTAGTATACTTATGTGCTCAGGTGGTCTATTTTGGTTAGTTGAATTTCCTGACCAAAACTCATCCAAAGTACTTGATGTTTAGCTTGTTGGAAAGATATTTGTTTTTACTTTCTCTATCCCAAATATCTGCATCAAAGGAATTATATTGAGGGAGTTATCAATCCAAGAGTGAAGTTCAATTCTTTAGCATACTTGTGTTGGACAGGTAGTTGATCTTTGTTAGTCGCTTTTTGTAGTCAAAACTTGTCCAAATTAAGCTATTTGTAGCTTTTTAGAAAGCTCTCTTCTTCTACTTTGATTGACTAAAGGAAAAAGTTCATTTGAGTTTTGTATTGAGAGCACCAATCTATCTAAGGTGCAGCTATTTGTCCAAGTGTTGGACATACAAGGGTTCACTACGCGTTTTCGTTGCACATAGGAGAACTCATTCTCCACAGTTGGTATCAGAGCAAACTTGGTTTTGAAGCTTCATCAACAGAGCTGGGGTTAAAGCAAAGCAAAAGAGGAGCTACAAAACAAGATGGAGCTTCACAAGCGCAAGAGCAAAGGACAATATAACTATTCAAAGTAACTCTCAAAGTTTTATATAGTCTTCAATGGCTGACTTGGGTCAAAAGTAGAGAAATTGGATAAGGATAACTATCCTCTGTGGAAGTTTAGAATGAAAAACTATTTAATGGGCAAAGGCTTGTGGGGTATTGTGAGCGGCGATGATGCTCAACCTCAAATCAATCAAGCTATGGCCACCGAAGTCCAAAGGAGGCAAACAAAAGAATAGGAAGAGAGGAATAGGAGAGTCATGTTCCTCATTTCACAAGTCATTACTAATGCCATGGTAGGGCATATTCAACATCTAGAGAAAGCTAAGGATGCTTGGGAAGCTCTTTAAAGGATTTATTCAACAAATACCAAAGCTAGGAAACTTCAACTCAAGAATGAGTTGAACACAATCAAGAAAAGTTCCAGTCAATCCATAGCTGAATAAACTTTGAAGATTAAGGAGCTAAGTGATGCTTTAGCTTCTATTGGCACAACAATTGAAGATGAAGATCTTGTGTGTTATACTCTCAATGGATTGAGAGAAGATCAAAGACGGAAGCCTTTTATCACTTCCATTAACTTGAAAGATGCATATCCAGATTTTGAACAACTAATCCCTCATCTTGTCACAGAGAGCTTAGCTTTGGTGGCCCTGAAGGAAAGGACAACCACAACCAAATGTTATATGCAGGTCAAGGTAAAGGAAGGAAATCAAGAGGAGGCTTAAGTGGAAAAGGAAGAGGTCACAACAACTCTAACTATAATCAAAACAATTTGTAAGACAACAAGGATGCATCAAATGCCAACACACAAGGAAGAGGTCGAGGTAGAAGTAGAGGAAGAGGCCAAGGATCCTATAATTCTCATAAAGGTATAACATGCTATCATTGTGGTAAAGTAGGACACTATGCTAGTGATTGTTGGCTCAAGAATGGAAGACCAAATGGAGGTAATCAAAGGGTCCAAAGCAACTATGCAATTACCCCCCTAGGGAAGAAGAGCAAATGAATCCTAACCAAAAATACAAATTTTCTACTTGCATTACTATAGATAGGCACAAAAGTTTACACAACTCCTTTAGACACCAAGTCATGAAGTATCCTTAAGGGGAATATGCCTTGTGGACAATCAAAAAATCTTTCTTTGCCAATTTTCCAATGTATTTAGCCAAGGATGAGCCACCACTACTTGCAACCCACTCACCATCACTCCTTCCTACAAATTTATCAACTTCAAAACCTTCATGCACATATACATATAATGAGTAGAAATATGCACCATAGTCAATAATAAAAGTAAGCAAATAACTACATGTTGGAGCCTATCCTCATCCTCTCCTCTTCAGAATGCATCTAGAGGAATGGAAGAGTGAGCCATGCCACTTGGTTCCACAAGAGGTGATGTTGAAATCTTCTCTTCCAAAATTCTTTCCTATCTTGTGGCCAAATCCTCTTCAATGGCATTTTGATTAGCATCACTTAAAATCAAATCACACACCAAGACAACAATGTTTGCAACTAAATGATTGAATGGGATTGTTGATTTTTTATTTAGGTCTAAAGAGTTACCCATGGGAACATCGGATATTGAACAAAAAATGCTAAATCCCTTTGTCGAGGCATAGACCAAATACATTCTCAATATCATGTAGGAACAAAAATGCTTCTCCATCTACAAGCACAACCAACATATTTCCATCCCTACCTTTGGTAGAGTGTATTCCAAGGCCCCCAAGTTCAATGGTGGATACTCTTCTAAAGGAGTAACCTCATTTTTTTATCCATGACACCATGTGGAAATTCTACTGATTTTATCGCTCTCTTCTAATAAGCTAAGAGCTTCTATTTATGGTTCCTTTTGATCATCTACAAAACCATCTAGTAACGGCATGGGGTAGGTTTATGGGTGTATGTTAAGGCTCCTCATTGATGATAAAGATTGTTCTACCAATGTAAGGTAAACATTTCTTTTACATCTTCCTCTTCTTATTGTAATGCTTGATTATTGACACTCTATCATCTAACAAGTGCCCTAGATCTTATGCAATGACCATGAAATGCTTGAGATTCTTGGCAGAGACCTCATCTCCTTTATGGTTATAAAAACATAGGTCGCAAGGGACCCATTTTCCTTCAAATCATGGAATACGAATGGAGTATCATAATATATAAATTAATACATTCCAGCATGCGATTCGATATTCTTTTAGAGCATGGTTGTAGAATAAATTATTTTTCCATGATCCGATTAGTAATGGAATGTCTCTATGATCTGATTAGTAATGGAATGTCTCCTTAGGTGGCACTCCATACCTTGGAAAAAATATGCTTGTACTCTTATCATCACTTTAAAGGTTAGGATGGATTAGTAGAAAAGGCTTTCAAAATGATTAACTTAGTCACATGTAATTGGGCAGGAATCAAAGAATTTTTCATTTTTGATTCATTTTTGATTCATGTAATCAAAGAATCAGAGTTTGTTTGATTCATTTTTCATGGCTTAGAGTTGGTCGGGTCAGTGTTAATCAAATCAAAATTTCCTAGGTTGGAGTTTCCTTTTTTAGATTATGCTGGATCCGAAAGTGTCCATTTAGCAAAAGATGGACAAAATATTATTTTATGACTCTTGTTTTTGTGCGCAAAAGTGTATGAGCCCATACGCATGAGTAAACAATTTTTAAATCATGTCATCATATTGTGGGAAGATGTGAAATCATTGGGTTTAAAATTCACTTATGGCCAGGGATCATCAAAACTCACTGTTTCGTGTGAGATCGGTGGTATCCTATAGATAATTGAGAGAAGATTTGAAGTTTGGCACCTGCATTTGGCTTTTGTCGAGTATTACTTCATGCCGTGAAAGAAGATAGCCATTGTGCCTTCCATTGTTCCAACTAGCATAACAACTGAAATGAGAGGCCGCGGAAAATGCAGGGAGGTGGGAGCTTGCAAAGATGAAACCACGTCTAAGGAAACTGATAGTCTACTATAGGAGGAGGAGGAGGAAATTTCAAAGCCAACATCAGCTAGCAAGTTTTTACTAACATTGATGGATCCTTTCACATATTTTAAAATGGAGATCAATGTCAGTTTCCCTCTCAATGTCATATGGTTGCAGCGGATGTGTCTATTCGAGTTTGCATCGCTTCCTTGGTCAAGTTGGCGCTCTAACTACTATGTGAAGAGCCAATTGAGATCATTAAGAAGACCAAAAGTGATCTCTTGATGTAGATAAAATTATTCCTTCTTCACTTTTTGCACAAAGACTGCATCATTCTCTTCCTAATATGAACTTGCAAATTGCACCTATTTTTGCTGATCTTGCTCGATTCATATTTGAACTTGGTCTCTTATATGTCTTTGTTCCTACCAATTGATGGGACCTTTATTTTTAGACCTTGTAACTGCCAAGACATCCACTTCTTTAGCCTTCCCACATTGCTTGCAATCACAATTCCATTGATTTTCAAGATTCAGATGTAAGCTTCCTGATGTACTAGCACCTACATCGTTATGAAAATCCTAATCTAGTAATTCTATCACTATAGCATTGGCCTGAGCAGCATGCTCAACCTATTGCTGCTACTGCCCATGTTGATTACTTTGATTATATCGAACCACTAGTACACCTCTTTCTTCTCTATGCTTTACCCATAAAGGACAATTAGGCCCTATCCAATGATGAGGTGTTGAACAATATCCACAAGGCATCACCCTAGGTGGTCTACCCTACTGATTTCATTGTTGATTATTTCCTTGGAGGTTCGCCTGATCTCTTCATGGTAGTCGTCCTTGCTGCTGCCTCTGAAAATTACCTCGACCCTGAACTGGAATAGCGTGATTGTTAGCCACTTCATTATTATTTCTATTGCCAATCCTTGAACTTTGCCCTCTATGCTTAGGGTTATACCAACACTGATTTGTTGTGTGTCCAATCTTTATCACAAATATCACAAAATCTTTTCTCTTTTTCAGCTATTATAGAATATCCATGTTTCTTTAACTTACTTATCAAAGCTTCCTCTTTACTTTTTTTACCTTTATGTTTTTGGTGCTTTCTCACCACTTGAGTATAAGAATCAGAATCAGTTGTCCCTTTCTCTGATTCTATTTTTGAATCCGATTCAGCCTCTGAACTTCAATCACTATGTCTCTTTTTGGATCTTCCAAATCGTCTTTCCACTCATGGAGCTGCTAATACTAATACATCAAAGCCATTAGCAATATCCACACTTGCAATTGCATGTCTAATGCTACTCCTTAATGCTTTTAGAAAGTAACCCGCCAACATCTCTTCGGTAGGTCTCTCATTGCCCTAAAATCTTTCCATTAAGGTTCTAAATTTTTGAGCACAGTCTTCTACTAACATAGTCCTTTGTCTAATTGCTCTCAACTTCCTCAACACATCAGAGGGAGTTTTTTCTTTCCTAAATCTTTATCTTATCCTTCAACAACACAAAGGGAGTTCTTATATACCTCAAGGGGATTTTAAATGAAGGTTTATTTTATCCTTATGATAACTATTTTCATGTCAAATAATATTGTGATGTAGATTGGACAAGCTTGAATGATCATAGGAGTACACGTGGCTATATAATCATGGTTGCAAGCAAGACTATCCGTTTGATCTTCAAGAAACAACCAAAAATAGATCTTTCTTCACCTAAATCTTAAAAATTATGTAGGTGACAAATCTCTTTAAAGCTTTGAACTTGTAGGTGCAACAAATTTCTACTATATACCTATCCTTCAACCTAGTTTTCAATGCGAGGTCCAAGAACATTGAAGTACACTACCTCTTCATTGGAGATGGTATGATTGCATATGAGGTCTAAGGTGGATCATTTGAGTACGAAGGATCTATTTGTACTTGTGATTACAAAAGGTTTGGAAGAAAGAGAGTTACTAAAGTTCAAGCGAAGCATTTATGAGGTATATTTAAGTTTAAGAATTGAGGGGAAATGTTGAAAATAAATCTTTTCTCCAAAATAAAGGATTGACATGTTGAACTATCAAATGGAGGCTTAATATCACAATTTCTATCTAAACCAATAATTTTCAAGTAGATTCCTCATTCATAGCTCACCAAAATAATTAAGATGCGATTGATAGATTCCTCCTAAATTGAAGAGGAATGTTTCGACCAACTCCACCAACTCTCGTCTCCACCAACTCTCGTCTCTTTTGAAGTTATCTTGGAGTGCTAGCAAGCTTATATTCCTACTGTACTTAGTCACTCCTCACAACCTTTATATGTAGTGAACTAGTTTCCACCATTGTTTTCTTTTAGTTATAGCTTCCTCATCCATTATCATTTTGAAATGATTCTATTCTACTTGGGTTGAATTGCTTATATAGTTTTTAAATCATGTTATAGTTTTTGTGATTAATCTCCAAATGGACCCTTAATAAAGTTGCATATTTTGATGGTACACCTCACCACATAGGTAGAGACTAGCAAAGAATATATTATCTATCTTGTAGAAGTGTTTCCCCTTGTGGGGTATCAAAATTGAGAATTTTAAAGCTTTTGGGATAGTTGAGAACATCTAATAGAATAAAAAAGATTGCAATTATTTTGCATCACAACATCGAGTTAGAGTCAAAATAGTGAATCTAGGTCAAAGCCCAACACAACCTATGTTGATAAGTAGGCCTACAACCTTCCATTGCTGATTCATCAACCATCATCTATGAGCTCCAATTATATCCTAATATCGTTACTTTTTCCCACTATATTTTAGTGGTACTCGAAAATGAGATAAGCAGCACATGAGCAATAAAAAATCATTAATTCAATACAATGTTCTAATATCACCATTAGGAGTGGACTACTTTAGCTTAACTTTTAAGGTACCTACTTTTCATATAAAGTAATCTTAATATTCTCTCTCTCTTGCTCCTCTCTCCTTCTCTCTTTATATATATATACGCACACACACACACATATATATATATGTATGTGTGTGTATGCGTGTGTACGTTTGTCTATCCATATTTATGAATGTATGTATGTTTATAACACGCACACAGACTTACGTATACTACTCAATCAACGTATATATACTTCTAAAAATCTAAATATACATGTATGTTCATATACATGCATACATGTATATTTCCAATTATGTGATTTATTTGTAGATTCCTACATGGAAAGCAATGGCAATATGTCTACATACTTTAAGGGATCTAAAATAATGTTTTGAAGGTGAGAATTATCAAGAATGGGGAATTTGTCACCTTCATTACGTAGTGATATTGATGAAGACATCTACTCAACTCTTTGCATACATGAAGATGAATAATCTAGAATTATATGTGGCATATGTAAAAATGCTAAAGATGTATGATGAGTCGCATGAAAAAGATGTAACTTATGAGGACATTTCCGGGTGTTTTTCTATATTTCTATACGTTTGCAAGTTTTTGTAAGTAGATGTTTATAGTTTGACATTGTGAGTAAGTTGATATATTCTACTAAGTATTTATTTAAAGTCTTGAAATGTACATTATTTTTAGCATTTCTAACTCTTCATTTATACGTTCTAATGTTGAGAGTCGTGTATCCTTTTCAATTAACTTCTTTTGTGAAGCCTAATTTTCTCATAAGATATGAATATGGCGAGAGGCACATAATTACAATGCGTCCAATAACTGATAGAAACATTTTGAAGATAATTACAATGCTTCCAATAATTCTTGTTATTATGAAACATATGCTTCTTGTCCCACTAGGAAGAATGATGAAGAAGATGATAAAGACAAGTAGGACCTTTAAAATTACTAGCAGTATAGTCCTCTTCTACAACCTGCTTTTGGTCCCTTTCTAGGTTCTCATCTACTAGAATCCCTTGAAATGATACATATGGTTCTTCATCCTCCACAAACATCTTTACAAATTTGAGATTAAGCTCACCATCCCTAAAATCCATCCTTCTGATACAAAATGGAAGATTTGCATGTTGCTACCTTTTGTCCTCATCCTCATCCTCTATGTTCACTTCATCATCATTCTCTCCATCTACATCCTTCATGTCCTTATTGTATTCTTGTTGTTGTTGTTGCTACCCGCATTGTCTTGTTGGTGCCCTCATTGGTCCTATTTCCCCTATTAGTATTCTCTTTGTTCATAATCCCAATGCTATGCCTCACCATCGTCTTCCCCTTCATAGTGTCTATATCATTGGGATTTCTCATGATCCCCCTCACCTTTATCATCTTCACTATCTTCCTTGTCATCTTGTTCTTGATCCTCGACCAAATCCACCTCCTTTTCTTCATCTTCTCATTGCTATTCCTCTACTATATCCTTGATTTAGGACTCCTTTCTTCTATGATGTTTTTTATCTTCCATAGTTGCATCCTAGCCTTGGTCCCCTCCTAAACAACCCATGCGCACTAGTCCCCTTCTCTTGTACTTTTCTTTTAATTAATTCAAGTCGGGGAGAGTAGGCTAAGGCCGAACTTCCTTTATTTAAAAAATAAAGTCTGGAGAAAGTTTTGTACAACATTAACTCATCTCCGAAAGCTATCTAACCATCGTCTCATAGTGGTATCAGAGCAACAACTCAACATCGGAGATGGATTCTCTTCATCCATAGACAAATTGGATTAAGGTAACCACTCACCTTGGTCACTTAGAATGGAAGCTTATCTTCAAGGGAGAAATCTCTATGGTTACATATATGGAGATGAGATGATGTGAGTCCTTAGAAGCAAAGCTCAACCAACTCAAGAAGAATAAGAGAGGTTAAACACATGATGTTCAAAGGAGGCTCTTGCAAGTTAATACATTCTTAACTCAATCTCTGATTTTTTACTTCCACACATTACGAGTTCCAAGACCTTACAAGAAACTTGGAATGCTCTTGAAGGATTCTTCTCATCAAGCATCAAGGCAGGAAAGAATCAACTATGGATGGAATACACCACACTCAAGAAAATGCCCAAGAGAAATCAAGCACCAAGGCAAGTGATCAATGGAATAAAGGCAGATAAAAAATGGGAAGTTTTCCCCACACCCATGGACCTCTACATGGACCTGGAGGTTCTTGATTTCAACACCCTCATGGGAAAATTATTCACACATGAGGCAAAGCTTATGAAGAATGGAGACAACTCAAAAGGTAATCAATCCTCTACTCTCTATACAGATAAAAACAAGAACAAGGGTAGCAAAGGCAAAGGTAAAAAGTCTCATGATGAAGGTAGCACCTCTCAAGCAAACTTTGCAAATAGAGGTAGAGGCTCAAGAGGAAGAGGCAGAGGAGGAAGAAAAAGCAAGGGAAGATCTCAGAGCTCCTCTCCATGTGCCATATGTGGCTTATCTAATCAGATTATAAATAATTGTTTCTAGAATCCTAGGAACCAAAGAGGAAGAGGTTGCAATAGAGGAGGCTATGGAAGTTCAAGAGTTAGATTCAACAACAACAATAATTATAACAATAAATCATACAATAATAACAAATACCAAGGAGGATACAGACGAAGGAGAGACTACAACAATTATGCACATGATCAAGCACAATAAGATTCACTTCTTATGATGAACGTGACCATGAAGCAAGGTAAAGCAGATGAACATGTATTCTATATAGAGTTAGGTTGCTCAAATTATGTTATAGGGAATGTAGCTCTACTCTTAGACTTGGAGGATCCAAGGAATAGACATGAAGTCTAAATAGGAGATGAAACAAGTTATCCATTGGAGAAGATAGGAAATGTGAAGACTTTATATGGTAATATGAACCTATTGAGCAAGGTATTGTATGTGCCAACTATCACCAAAAACCTCATACGTGTAGGGTAGATTGTGGAAAAAGGATTGCACGTTAGATTCACAAAGAATGCAGCATTTTTTGAGGATCCACATCAAGGATTCAGAAGAATAGAAAGAGGAGAAAGGTCAAGTAGGTTATTTACATTTAAACTCCAAGATACTAGAAACATTGCATTGTTCAATTATGGTAGTGAAACTCTATTAGAGTTGGAAATTTTGGCACAAGAGGTGAGCTCAAATAGGTGAAAGAACTCTCAAGAAAATCAATAGGGATCAAAGTGTACTTGGTTTACTAGATTTCTCCAAACAACACGTGATCTACAAGTATAGTGCTTGTCAATTTGGCAAGTCGCACAGACAACCCATTCAAAAAGAAGGGATGCATTCATGGAGACCTATTGGAGCTAGTCCATACACATGTATGGGGACCAAGCAAGGAGCCTTCAATCTCTCGATCCAAGTATTCATTGATGATTATAGAAGATGGACAATAATATACTTCATGAAGCATAAAAATGAAGTGTTTTCATTTTTTAAGAAATACCTAGCAGTTGTAGAGAATCAAACATGTAAAACTTTGAAGAGACTCAGGTAAGATGGGGGGGGATATTTCTCCCATGACTTTGATTCTTATCTCCAAGAGAGAGGAATAAAAATAGAGATTACTATGAGGTATACTTGAGAGAAAAAAGGAATGGGAAAGAGAAGAAATAGGACAATTGTCGAGGCTGCAAGATCAATGATAAATGAGAATTTCTTAAATTCTATAGTGTAGGTTTTCTTATGTGCTATTTCTATGGTTGTTTAATGTGTGAGGAGCTTCTTACACACATATACTCACAATCAACCTCCTTCATACTCAAGCTCTTGATTAAACAAGGATGTCCCTCGCCTTATGTCTCTTAACAATGCTTGTTCATGTTCGTAATTGCCTTGTGGAAGAATAACTATGCATGGGTGCTATTCAAGGATTATTGCTCGGTTATGGGCAAGGAAAATGCATTCTCATATTTATTGTTCACAAAAATAATGTGCTTTCTCAAAACAAATAAGAGTACTCTAAAAGATGTTGGTAGTGTCGAGACACTTTATGTAGAGTTTTTGACATGTAGCATTTCCTCAATCACAAGATATCTTTATTCACAAGCTTCTGATCACTCAAAAATAGTAGAAGAGAGAAAAACTTTAGAACTTGCACAAGATAAGAGAAAATCCGATGCGGAAGAGTACACAAGATATGACTCAGAGAAGGAGAAGTTTTGGTATTTAGATTTGAATCAATCGATACAATAACTTTGTAAAAAAGCTTCTTGATGAAGCCTTTACCTCCCGACCACCCCCGAGTTATCATGATCTCATTCACACTCACACTCTCAATCACACTCTCACTCTCACGCTCAATCACAAGGTAATTCTCTAAGTTTGGCCTCTTTCTACTTGACCTTGCACATCTTCTTCGAAACACAGTTTATCGTCCCCAAGAAAGTGTATGATCCAACAAATATAGAAAAATTGACTCTCCTTGTGTTGCATGCAAGACTTTTGCAAAGGCATGCGTTTATAGTAGTCAAGTGCTTGCTTTAGCGGAACCTAGGCAAAAATAGAAGAAAACCAACAAAAAGACATATCTGAAGATATCTATAAGTGCATGGCAACATCTATGCTTCAAATCCACAGATTTGAATAGAAATAGAGAATCCCACTTTTTTAGATTAAAAAACAGCACTTTCCAAGCCCTTCAACTCAAAAAAGATGGGGAATAAGCTTAAGCTTGTGAGACGCAAAAATGTTCAACCTTTCAATTTGCACAATAGTGTTAGACATGACCTAGATCCAAATCTTCCTTCAAATATCACAGTTAAGCCCTAAAAGTTTAGAAATTGTAGAGAGAGAATAAAATCAAGGTATTTTATTATAATGTAGAGCCTTAAACGAGTTACTTAATACATGAGTCACAAAAATTTCATAGAGACACTTTTCTTCTCTTCTATATGCTCTACCTTTCTCTCATACAACATTTCCCTTAATTCTTTCATCTTCCATTCAATTTTCAACCAGGAAACATGATGCAGATAAGTTTCAGAGAGAAAATATAAAACTTTTCATCCCTAATTTTTTCCTACATGTATAAAAGGACCTAATTATTCATTCTAAACATTATTCCCACAATGTAATTCGAAAAGTTCAAAACAAATTATTTCTGTATCGAAAGGCCTATTACACAAGATGAGTAATGTGGGAATCGCTTTAAAATCAAACGACGGGCCACCATTTGAGTTCATCCTCAATTATGAATGCAAAATACTACTTTAGGGCAATATTTTAGGCAATTATATGGATAGGGTTTTAAATTTTAATGTCAAAACACTAGGATTGGGTATTGAATAAATTTCATTTCAAAATTCAAGTTTGGAAAGGCTTGTACTTAACATGTTAACTAAAGCATGGTCATCAAGACATTCCTTATACCATCGATTATTTACTTCCTCATATTAGAGGCCTACCGTGGGGAGATTTATAATCTCCCCATCACTTATAGGAGCTTTTCGTGGAGGGGAAATCTGAACTGTAGAGGTATCCCCAAGACAAAATGTTATGTTTGTTTCCTAATGAGTTACATGGAGGTGTAAGGATCATTTATATATTTTGTATGGTTGACACAATGCTATGATATTTAAGTCTTGAAAAGACTAACAAGAGTCATGGGTCCAATGGGTTCATGAAATCTCCAATTTATCTTTCTTCGAAGAAACAAATCATCATGTTCCTTTTCTCTGGCAAACAAATTATCCCCAAGGGCTTTGATATGTTTTTCTCATGCTAGAAAGTGTGGAACAATCATAAGAGGCATTTCAATCTCAACGTAGACTACAAATGGGTAGTGTATTAAAAGAAAATGATTCCATTTGGTTCTTCATCTAGCGGATCCTCAGGCTGTGAAAAAGTAATATTTCCCAAAAGCTAAGTTAATAAATAAATTCATATTGAAAAATATTTGTCCGGGTGGTTGGGCCTCTTGCCTCTTGAGGCGGGGGCGAGGGTTCAATCACCACTGCCAACATGTCAAGGACATGTTTATCATGGAATGTTATACCTTGTGGCTGATGTGCCATCGTTTGTCTTGCCCGGTGGTAGTTGTGACCGCAACCTAACCCAACTATGTAAACCCCTATTCTTGTGGGATAAGGGGAGTCCCATGGGTACTATGCCCTTCCTTGTAGAGTTGCAATTGCAAAGTTAAAGACTGGAGGAATAGGCCTCGGTCGAACCTCCATTAAAAAAAAAAAAAACTCTTTTGTATGAGAAAATTCATAAACTTTAGTCTCTTTGTTTTTCGCAAAACAAGTTTCTTTGTCGAAATTTATGATAGGGACTAAAACTTATGATTTTTTTAAATCATTCATAACTTTTTGTATACTTAAAAATCATGGTTTTAGTTGTGATAAACGAACGAAGAAAAGTATTTTATTTGAGACCGAAGATTTGTGATAAAGAAAACAACTTTCAAAAAAAGATCTAAGAAACCCAAAACCCAGAAAGGCCGAAAGAATAACAAAACCCAGAACTTTGTATTGGAACAAAATGTTCAAGAGTTGGGATTTGTGACTTTTACCTATTATTACGAAACAACAGTAGATGGATGTGAAATGGAAGAGGGCCAAGACACCTTTAAAATAGACACCTCTGAATGGATCAAATAAGAAAAAGAACTTGGGAAAATCCACTCTGGATGAGTGGATGTTCAACAAATAGACATGAGTTCCAAAATTGGCTACCTTTTCTCCCACCGATAGTAAAGAAAGACACAATTTTCCAATCTAATTGTTGATGTGATCTCTTAAAAGAGTCTCTTGAGATGCTTCAAACATGGAACAAAGTATACAACCCATGTTTTGGCCTAGTTCTGAGGCTAAGAATAGCCCTCAACTCATAGATTTCAAGTTCAAAACGTTGGAGTGATTTTATGATCTGAGTATGATGCGGAGCTTATAGAAACTCTTTGCCTGCACAATAGCTTTTCTGAGAATACCATTTCGAAGTGTTTAGCTGCAATTCCATTAACATACTTCACCTTTATGCATGTGAGCAAATACAATCTCATGGGATGATACACCCAATGTATTCAGTTGGGAAAACTTAGAGGCCAATTTGACCAAAGACATACGTATTGACAGACATACTACCACCATCCAAATCGTCTAGAACTACATTGATGCTTATCACCATCAAGCTTTTATCATGAACAACAAAACTTTGGGGGAAGGGAATGTTCGAAGGGGAAAAATGGCACAAATACAAGTGCAACATAGAAGAAGAGAAAGTAAATAAGAAGAAATCCCATGTTCATTGTTTTCAAAACCTCATTACACACAACAATGATAACTTGTTTGTAATATTTAACTTTATTTCTTGATATCAAAGAGTCCTTAAAATCAGGGATTTTAGGTAGAACCTATGTACAAAATTTCATATTTGTTAGAGCCTGTTTGAGTCCTCCAATGAGTCAAGAACCTAGGTTGTAACTATATCAAATAAAAGATGTGAAAGAGTACTTGTAATTTGATTGTTCTCTTAATGCAAAGACTCCATTATTCCACTCTCTTGTTTTTACTCACATGCGTGTATGCATGTACATCTCTTTGTGTGTCACATGCATGTTTTCATGCCTCGCTTGATCACGTTCATCATATCACCCTCACATAGTGGCTACAAAAGTATTCCCCCTAGAGCTCGCTTAACCGGCAATAGCTTGCCACTAAGATACAATCTTTTTGTGTTTAAAGATGGGGAAAGATTAAGGTTCACTGAACATGTTTCGAGCCTTGAAAACTTCATTTTTTGCTTTCAAATCTTTTTTTCAAGCATTTTTCGGGTGATTCTCGGAGACATCTTGGAATACTTCCATGCATAGTTCTCTTTACATAGGTTCAAGAACATCAAGAAGAGTGTTCTTTGTACTTCTCTGAAAATGAATATTCAGATTTGGGGCTGTGTTGTTTTCAACCACAGGAGTAAATCTAGAGGTTTCTTGAACATTTTTTAGTTGTGGTGGGAGCACCCACCGAAAGTTTATGCAGGTTTTTGAGCCTAAAGAATAGAGTTGATAAACACTTGTAGATAATGTTGGCTAGTGTTTGGTCTATGAATCCAACCCTTCAATGCCATCTTATTGCATATATTCAACACATGCACACTATGTATGCTTCTGTAGATATTGCTTATGTATGTACATGTGATAATTGATATAGTTGTTACATTTTTGCATAAATCCTTTAACATTGATAAAGGGTCATGGTGAGGTTTTCTTAACTGGGAGGCACCAAGATGTTGGGGTCTCTTCGATGATGTAGGTGGAAGACTTACCCAACCTATCCATAAAGATGTATGGCAATCATTCATGCGTGCTTGACAAGCCTAGTTGGCTTCTTTCAATTAATTGATTATAAGCATTGGAGTTAGTGATTCACTATGCAGGTTTACATGTCACTACTTGCAATTTTATGAGCTTTTCACACTGATCATATACCCATTTTGCAAAGAATACTTTGACAAAAGTTTTCTAAATTTTTGTTTTGTCAACTATATAGTAGTCCATTCACTCCTTGATACACTTATTGGTGTGAGCATATATATTCTCACATAAGCCTTTGGTTGTCCATTATTGTTAATTAACTAATTTTTTCAAGGGAGACTGTTGATTTTTTTGCCAGAATCTAACACTTCGTCATCCTTTTCCTTTTAGCCTTAGTGGTGCTTAGACTCTTCTAACTCCATTATCATTCTATTCAAATATATATCATCATAGCATTAGAGATCTAAGGCACATTTGGTGGATCAAGATCTAGTGCCAGTGTTCATAGGAGGAGCTACAACTTGCAAGAAGAGACCATTTTGAGATCAGAAAATTTGATGGCCCAAACTTTTCTCTATAGAAGAATCAGATTAAGGATGTGTCAACTCAAAGGAGACAATGGAAACAAGTAAAAGGAATCTTGCTAACATGGATGAAGATGATTTGGACAAAGTGGCTAGGTTTACCATTCAATTGTGCTTGGCAAATAATGTTTAATTTACACTATTGGACTGTGAAAGTATAGAGGAGCTTTTGAAGAAGTTATGCTATACATATGAAAAAGAAATGACATATTTTAGTCATTTGAAGAGGAGCTTTTGAAGTGTAGAGGAGCTTTTGAAGTGTAGAGGAGCTTTTGAAGTGTAGAGGAGCTTTTGAAGAAGTTATGCTATACATATGATTTGATGCTATATTATTTCAGTTACAAGATCAAAAACTAGAGATGGATAATGAAATGAAAGTAGTCTTGTTGTTGTGCACTTTGCCATCATCATGGGATACATTTTGCATAGTGATTCGCAATAGTGCATTCAGTGGTAAACTGGTCTATGATGAAATATTTGGAGAACTCTTGAGTGAGGAGCTATAGATTTTTACCATAGATTTATAAAAAATCTATGGTAAAAATCTATGATTTTACCAAGGAAAGAGTCAGCAACATGGTAGGAGCAAGAAGAAGGAAAAGAATGGTCAATAGAACAACAATAGAATTAAATCAAGGAAAGAACACTTTTTATCTATAACTGGAAAACCTATGGAATGTATTTGACATGGATTTTTGGGCACATATCTCATAGTGGAATGGAATTTTTTTCTCATTTTGGCTGCGTATTTTTGTTTTCTTTCTCTGAATTATCATTTTGTTAGCATTTTCAATATGCAAAGAAAACTAGCAATGTGTAAAAGACGCACATTGACTCTTCAATTTAGCCTTTAGATCTCATTCATACATATGTGTGTGGTCCTATGCCCACAAGTTCATTAGGTGTTCCAATTCCCAATTTGTCTATGGATGAAGGAAACCCATCTCCCATGTTGATTTTTTGTTGCTTTGATACCACTATGAGGAAATGAATGAGTGTGCTATAGAGATGAGTTGGTCTTGCACAAAACCTCTTCTACACCTTCCACGTTAACTCCAAGGATGCTTAAACGAATCCTTTATCTTTACAGTAATGCATTTGGAACCACCAAGTACTTTGGAACATCATTCCCAAAATTTTTCATCAAAATAGATAACTTGCATGCACTAGAAATGCAAAGAAACCTTCTATTTCGGGAATAGAAGTGCTCTGTAACTTGCTTAGATCTCACAACCTAGTACGAATAGACTAGAGAGCTTTTGCACACATCTAAATATCGCATGTAGCTAACTAAATAAATTTTTTTCATCAATTTAGCCACACCATACACTGCAAAATGAATCTGAGAAGTCAAGGGGGTCATATCAACATTTCAGGATCTACAAGATGTGTAGATACAGTCACATTCTATGATTCATATCTCAAGATCCCGTGAACCAAATGTGATGAAAACTAATATGCAAGTAGTAGACACTTCAATCTAACTAAACCAAGTTAATGTATTGAAATGAGGGAGTACATGCAAAGAAATCAATTCCACAAGATCACTATAATGTTGAAGGTGTAGTAGAGAATAATAGATAGAGATAAACTTGAAGAAGTGCATCAAAGTGTATATGCTAATGAAAATATGATACAAGGGGTGTGTAGTGGACTATACATGAAGTGAGATCAACGTGTGCTTACTGATGTTGCCCAAAGTCTCTCAGAATGGCTCATATTTCTCGCGACTAAAAGCATGTCTTTTTATAATCATAGATTGGGTTTGAATTTGAATTTTTCCTCACCTAAACGTGATCCTACACTTTAGTGATGATTTGAATTTATTCTTCCTACCACATGAGGCATGGGTTCAGCTCCCTAACTTCATGATATTGCTTATTTCTTTTGCTTTTACATTTATCCAAAGTAATTATGCTAACAACAACTAGCATAGGCTCACATATAGTTCCTTCTTGTGAAGAGATAAAATGAATGTGTAGCCCATAATTTTAGCAATGTACCAGGCTTGCTAAATGTACTAATAGTTCCCAATTTCCACCTAGATTCAAATTTTGTATGATCTACAAACATTTTAGATTGATATTCATATATGAGATAGTGTAGCTAGGCTATTTGCTTACTATTACATCTAAAAATCTTTACTATTCTTCCTCTATCTCTCACCCATCTCTTTTTGAGTACTAAGGTGTGTATTCTAAGGTTCATGTGTTGGAAGATCATATAAACCTATGATTATTGTTATTGAGACCCACCCCACTTCAAAGACATCTATCATCAAAAAATTTGACAATCAAGTGAATCTTGGCTAGTGCTTAAACTAACAATAGATTTTTCAACATCTCTACACATAAAAAGCATGTGACAATGTGAAAGAACTATGATCAACAATAGTCAAAATGATCTTATCAACTCCTATTGTAGGATAAGAGTAGTTGTTCCCTAATGGGGCAATCTCAAGTGAATCAAAGAAACTTTGCACATGGTAATATCTACGTTGTCCCACTATCAAAGTGCCAAACATTTGAGTCTATCACATACCTACATTGCTCATGAGAAGATGGTTCATAGATACAAAGAGTAGTAAATGCCTGTTCTTCATTCTAAACAAGATTAGAAAAGCTTGATTTAGGTGTAGATGCCTCTCCGATAACCATTTCAACCTCTTTTTTCCTTGCCTCTTTTGCACCGAGTTTAGGAAAAATGTTTATGAAACGATCATTTTCTTTAAAATATTTGCAAAAAAAAATTATGTTTTCCTATTTTCATATCATCTTTGAGTTCCTTCTTTGATTATTTATGTACTATGAAAGCTTGATAAAAAACATACATATTTGACACCTAGATGCTTGGATTGATCTTTGTGCAAATAATAGAGAATAATTCCTCAAATGTTAAGGCATTTGGATCACCATAGTAGAAGCCAAACTCTATATGAATCTAGAAGACCATTAAAAAAAATTCTCATAAATGAAATAAATGAACTATCTAGCAAGATCTCATCAGCACGAATCAAGTGCTCCTTCGATTCTTTCTCAAAACCAATTTCCATAGGATCTACTTCACTCATATGCTCACTCTCCATTTGTTGGAGGTAAGAGATACAAGCCTCATTCCTTGCCTCATTTAAATTTCTAAGTGTATCCCAAGGCTTTTTTTTATTCTAGATGCAAATATGAGGGATAATGGCATTTTTGATTGACAAAACTATCAATGCATGTGCATGAGCATCTCTACCATCCCAAAAAATTGTCTCTATAGTAGGTACACTAGGAACTATAACACTACAAGGGAATTGAAGATGATCATCTTCAACACCATCTACATCACCTTCAATAACAATATTTGTAGATTTTGTGGAATGCTTTTCAACACCCTACACAATATTCCACATTATTCTTGCAACCAATTCATGAACATCATATATCCCCACAATGAGTAATTATACCATCCAACTTATCCTCAATAACTTGTTAAATGTTCTTAATAATTAGTTCCCATACAACATTAATGGCGGAAGTGTAGAGGGGCACCTGCTTCCTTCTTAGGGATCTATGGGGCCTATTCCCCTAACCCACAGGGTCAAGACCATAGGACTTCTAATATAGCAAACATTTTCCAATGAAATATTTTGATCCACTATTTTTTTCATCTTTCAGGGCTTCAGTCTTCTAATGTTCCTGTGTTTTGTTGTTCATATGTTTTGGTGTTTTGCTCTTCATATGTTTTGATGTTTAGATGTTTCAATCTTGTGGTATTTTTTAGGTTTGAAAAGATTTTAGTCTTCATAAGATTGTGTCCTTTGAGAGATACAACCTCTCGAGTCTTCAACATCATTTATGCACCAAAAAGATCTTAATCTAAATTATATGGAGATCCCCATCTAGGCTCCATATCAAGAGTGCATAGGCAGATATTATCCACTTTGTAGCTAAAGTGTTGCGATGGCAATGCACCACAATGGATTCTCCTTCTTGAGAAATCCTCAAGGATACGCTTGTAGTATAAAACCATGCTCTCTATATCTTCATCTATGGATCCAAGGCTATCTGCTAGGTCCTTCATCTTAGTGACATAATCACTAATACTTTGACTTGGCTTCTTCTTGAATGTAGTAAACTCTAAACCATAGACTTGCTTTCCTCAATTTGGTAGTACTTTGGAAATGATATTCCAATGCATTCCATATATCTTTAGTTGATTCCAATCCTTTGATGTGTGGTAGCAAATGATCTAAAATTGTATTATAGATGTAGGCCTTTGCACTTGCATCCTTCTTTTGCTAATGCTTCAAAGCATCCAGTTCCTCTTTCTTTGGTCGGCTTTCATCTTCAAATACTGGCTTCTCTTCTTCACCTATTATGTACACCATGAGATCCTTACTCATAAGTAAGGATTCCATTCTCATTACCCATACAAGATAATTATCTTTGTCCAGTTTGTCAATGGAGATATGATAGATGATACTATTAGAAAAGTCCCAGCATATCCTATCAAATCAAAGGATGAGGAAATCCTTATTTTTAAAATATGGCCAACTTCAATTGAGAATAAAAATCGAACTAAGCTCAAGGCTTTATGTTTAGATAGTGGTGGTGAGTATGTCTCACAAGAAATCAATATTTTATATCAATATATAGGAATTTGTAGAGATTTTACAACTCCTTATATTGAGTGCAAAATTTTGTAGCTGAAAGGATGAATATAACTATTGAAGATAGAGTAGTTTTTATGCTACATCATGCAACCTTTCACAAGGCTTTTGGGTACAAGTAGTATTCAGTGCACTTCATGTGATTAGCTTTTCACCTAGCACTCCCAAAGGTGTGAAAGTTGCACAAGAGTTTTGGACAAGGAAGCCACCATATTTTGATCATGTTTGAGTTTTTGGGTGTGAAGTGTATGTTCATGTCCTCAATAATATTAGATCAAAGTTGGACCATGAGCCAAAGAAATGCATTTTTCTTAGATATGGTTGAAAATTCCAATTTGGATATCGCTGATGGGATCCTAAAACAAAGTTAGTGATCAAAATAGTGATGTTACTTTGAATGAGTTTAAGATGCATAAGTAACCCATTATAGAGGTTGAAGTGACACGAGTGGTGTTTGAGGATACTAGTCCTCTAGTTAGAGTGCATAAACTGTTGAACATAGGGATATTCAAGAGAAATTCCAAACACATTAGTTTTTGGATGCTCCTATCCAGCAACCTTTGAGATGCTCTATACATTTCTCACATCCACTTGATAGATATGTTTCAATTTTGGAATTTGTTTTGCTAATATATGCTAGTGAGCCTTTTTGCTACAAAATGGATATGAAGACAAAGGATCATGTCAACTGGGAGCATCCCATGAAGAGTGTGTTGGATTCTATCCATAAGAATGGTTCTCAGGATTTAGTATCCTTTCCAAAGGGCAAGAAAGCTTTACCATGTAAATGGGTATATAAGTTAAATTTCACATCATAAAGTGCTTCTAAAAATTATAAAGAACAACTTGTTGAAAAGGGTTTTAAGAAACAACATGGCATTGATTTGACTAAATCTTCTCTCGATTGGTGAATTTGACTACCCTTCACATGTTGCTTGGATTCTTTAAAATTGATGACTTCAAGCTAGTCCAAATGGATCTAAAAATTGTTTTCTTGCATGGTGATCTTATAGATGAGATATATATGGAACAACTAGAGGGTTATGTAGTTCTTAACAAAGAAAGTCTACTTTGTGAGCTCAAGAAGAGCTTATATGGACTTAGACACTCCCCTAGACAATGATACCAAAATTTTGATGCTTTAATGAAGTCTCAATGCTATTCTTGAAGTAATGAGGATCATTGTCTCTACATGGAGAGATGTTTAGATGGTAGCTTAATATGCATGATACTTTATGTTGATTTTTGGGAAGTCTACTTATTACATTTCATTTCTCAAAAACAAGTTGAGTGAGACATTTGATATGAAGGATTTAGGGGATGCCAAACATATTCTTGGCATGCACATTACTCATGATAGGAGTAAATTGCATATACTTGTCTCAAAGTGAGTACATATCCAAAGTACTTCACAGGTTCAATATATAGGATGGAAAGGCATTGAGTACACCTTTACCCACATATGTGAAATTGAGCAAGGATGATTGTCCAAAATTAGATGAGGAAGAGGAATTCATAATCAAAATTCCTTATCAGTTTGTTGCTGGTAGTCTCATGTATTCTATGGTAGGTAGACAAGATATTGCATTTGTAGTGGGAGTTGTGAGCAGATATATATCTAATCTTTGAAAGAAGCATTCAGAAGTAGATTTTGATATATTTGGGTAGCACTAAATGAAAGAACTTGGAGAAGCTTGTAGAAGGTAGAAAAATGCATTTCGAAGCGATGAAGTTTGGTCTAGCCAATGGGCACAAGACCATCCCTTGAGCTTATGGAGACTCAAATAGACCTTATAAGCATGTGATAAGTGCAAAGAAACACACTATGTACTTTGGAGCATCAAGGAGAATGAGTCGATACAAAACAGATAGGTTCGCGGGTCGACTAGCTCAAGAAACTTACTATCTATGGAAGAGACAATGAACTTCAAATGCCCATAGCAACCAATGTGATTACAATTAGAAAAAATCCTTTTATGGGAGTGATACACATAGGCTTGAGTGTATAGAATGCACAAAAGTATAAGGAATAATCAAAATATTCTATAGGAATGAATGTGACATTCACCGGTGGTACTTCCTATTTTTTAGGAATATGCAGAGATTGACCCTGAGACAGAAAAACTCAGATTTCTCCCAATCTATTGAAGAAAATTCTATGAAAATTTATACATAAACTAGGCACTAATACCTTTCCAATGAGCCATCTTGCACTCAATTTGGAGCTCTCGAGAGAGAGCAGCAACCTCTGCAAGATTACTGTTGGCGAAGAGGATGGTGCAGAGAATTGAAGGAGCAAGACAATGATGGTCACAAGTGTATGTATATTTCTTCCATGTAATGTACAAGTGATTTAAAGTCTTTATATAGACTCTAAGAGTGTTCCACGACTTCTACAAGTGAAATTTGAATTCAAATGGTGGGAATGGTTGTTGGAGGGAATCAGTTCACTTTCCTACAATCTAGGAAAAGTCAAGATCTAGTTTGATCTACTTTTAGGTGATTGATTGCTTGATTGAATGCAACTTCAACCACCACAAATTCGTGGGATTTGGGCTCTATCTTTCTACCTTTACATGTGTAAAGATCAAGGCTTTTACAACGATAAATGAACCATCAAAAATCTCTCAAAATATACAGCATAAGAAAAAAGAACTCTCCAACGGATATTCTTTCGACGCGATAGGCTTTGATGTAGATCAAATCCACCTCAAGCATAGTGTAAGCTTGATGTTCCAACACTAAAGACAAGTTTCTATGCTAAGGTAGAGGAAAGGCTTCCATTATTGTTTATAGAAATTTTGACTATGTTGGTTCTGTAGAAAATTGGAAGTCTACATCAAAGTACAATTTTCATTTTCTAGAGGTGCTATCTCTTGAAGATCTTCTCTTAAAGAATGTATAGTTGTTTCCACCAGAGAAGCAGATTATGTGTAGCAAGTGAGGCTTGTAAGGAAGCATTGTCTTTCTCCTCTTGCTTCTAATATGGGTCTACCTCACCATGTATCTCACATTCTCAATGATAGTCATAGTATCATTGCTTTGGCTAAGAATCTAGTCTATCATGGAAAGACCAAGCACATTTAGATGAGGTATCACTTCATTTGAGATTGCTTTTCCATTGGGCACATTATTCTTGAGAAGGTTGAGTTGTAGATGATTTGACTAAAGCTCTATCAGAGGATAGCTTTCAGCACTATTGTCATTGGTGGGGGTTACTTGATCCATGATCTTACAGAATTACTTGTATATTGTGTAGCATGTGCATCAGTTGGGAGGTATAGTTTGTATACGTACACTCATGTATTATTTATTGTCCTTTATTTTTCTCCAATAATCACTTTGGGCATATTGGCCTTTAATGGGAGATTGTTATGGTTAGTGTCCATGTGAAAGGCCAAATGGCCATTGGACACTTTTGTATATGTTCTTTAATAAAACATATAGTGGCCTCACCAACTGCACACTATAAGTTTGACCTCATTTGTAACACCTATGAAATTTGTGTTTGTGCTCTCTATGTACTAGGTTTTTTCATTTATTTTGTAGACCAATGTGAAGTATTATTTGGTTGATTGCTCAATTTCTTGTAGGTTTGAGAGGAGATGAAAGGTGGAAAATTTTTGTCTTTTCAACAGAACTTTCTTTGAACGATTATGTTCTAGATTTGAATCAATTGCTTGGTTTGATGCTCATATTTGAGCAAGATTTGAAGGGAGATGGAGATAAAGGGACAAAGTTTTGCAATGTTCATGAAGAACAAGAAGAAAGGAGATAAAGGTAAAGAAAAGGATGAATAGGAATCAAGATCTCAAGTTTATTATGCAAGAGGTATAAGCACAGGCAGAGGAAGAGCAAGACTTTTTGGAAGAGGAAAAGGTAATGAGAATAACAATAAGAAGGCTTGTTGGATCTGTGGATTGAGTAATCATTTGGCTCATGACTATTTGCATAATCAGCAAGGATCAAATCAAAATCAAAATAACAATAGCAGAGGCTAAGGTGGAAGATATCAAAGTTATTCTCCGAGAGGTTAAAAAAATCAAAGAGGAGGCTATGGTAGAAGTGGAGGAAGAAATTGGGGACAGAATCACCACTTACTATAATTATGCAAATGACACACATGATGAAAGTCATACATCATTGATGATAAATTCAATGAGCGCATCAGATAAAGAAGATCTAAAGAAATCTTACATTGACTCCGGATGTTCTAATTATTTGTCAAGAAACATAGAAATGCTGTTAAAATTGGAAAAAAGGCATTTCTAGTCTTACAATTCAAACAGGTGATAATACAAAACATAGTGTACATTCAATTGGAAAAGTGAAATGCAAGAGTGGAGCAGATGTGCTAACCAATGTTTTGTATGTTGCCACAATACCTAAAATCTTGATTAATGTGGGACAGATAGTTGAAAAAGGATTTCAAGTCAGGTTTACAAATGAAGGTGTATTTGTTGAAGATCCAAAGGATGGATATAATCAGATTGTTTGTGGTAATAAAGAGGGTATACTCTTTACGTTAAGGATGCAAGGGAATATTGGTCAAGCTTTGCTCACACATGGTGAAGAAGTGATTATAGAACTTGATCTCTAGCATAAGAGATTAGGTCATTTTGATGAAAGAGGAATTAAAGTTATGGTTGCAAATCAGTCTGTACTAGGATTACCAAATGTGCAGAGTTAACATATGATTTATAAATGTGAAGCATGTTAGATGGTAAAAGAACATAGGTTACCATTTCAGAAGAAAGGATTCAAACATGATGGAGTACTAGAGCTAATTCATACAGATGTATGAGGACCAACAAAAGAAGGATCTATCAGATGCTCAAGGTACTATGTTCTTTTCATTGATGATGCTATAGGATGGAACTCTGTAAATTTTGAAGGAAAGATAAGAAGTGTTTGGGGATTTCAAGTAGAGAGAGTCACAGGTCAAAAGCTTAAAAGAATAATGTTTGATGGAGGGGGAGAATACTTCTCCCAAGAGTTCAATGATTATCTTTGGAATGTAGGTATTAAGAGAGAAATAACTTGCATGTATATACCACAACAAAATGGTGTAGTAGAAAGATGTGACAGAACTCTGGTTGAGTTTGATAGAGCTATGCTGCAGGAGAAGACTTGTCCAAATTATCTTTGGGATAAAGCTGTAAATATAGCTACATATCTTCTGAATAGATTACCATGTAAAGCTCTAATTGGAATGACTCCATATGAAGCTTTGTGGGGTAGGAACCCAACACTAGATCATTGTAAAGTGTTTGGATCAATTGCATATGCTTATGTGCCATCACAAATTAGACATAAAGTTGAACCAAAGGTAGAAAATATATATGTTCATTGGTTATGATGAAAAGCAGATGGGTTATACGTTGTGGAATCCTCTAACCAAACAATTTCTTGTTTCTAGAGATGTTAAATTTGATAAACAGAAAAGTCGGTATGTAGATCAAAGTCATGTAGTTGAGGAATTTGAAGAAGAAGTAAGAAGATGTGAGAAAGCAAAATCAAGTGTGGAGGTGAATGGAGATGAAGGGTATACGCAAACAAGTACATCTAGAAGTTGATTAACGAGAAGAAATGAAGAAGCTCCTATATTTGATGAAGAGGTGTATTCAGACACACAGGGAGAATGTGAACAGGGTGTATTCTGATGAAGAACCTCAGAACTATGATGAAATAAAAGGTAAGATGCAATGGGAAGAAGCAATGAAGGAAGAATTCAATGCACTAGAGGAGAACAAGGCTTGGGAACTTGTTTCTAAACCAAATGGTAAGAAGGTAATTGGAAATAAATGGGTTTATAAAGTGAAGAAGCTTGCAGATGGAAGTATAGCCAAATATAAAGCTAGAGTGGTGGTGAAAGGCTATGCCCAAACTTATGGCATAGATTATGATGAGAATCCAGTCTTGTAGCTAACATGTGAATTATAAGGACAATCATTGCTATTGCAACTTCAAAAGGATGGGCTCTGAGTCAACTAGATATAAAGAATGCATTCTTGAATGGATACATATTAGATGAGGTATACATGGAACAACCACAAGGGCTTATAGATTCGAGGTATCCAAATTTTGCCTGCAGATTGAGAAGAGCACTCTATGGATTGAAGCAAGCTCCAAGAGCATGGATTTATAGATTGGTGAAGTATCTCAATGATCTTGGATATCAATGTTCAAAAGCAGATCCAATTCTACTATAAAGAATAGAGGAAGGTACAATCTACATTTGTATTTATGTAGATGACATCATAATCATAGGTACTTTAGATGCGAGAATTAAGGAGGTAAAGAGACTACTTGAGAAAGAATTAAAGATCAGTGACCTAGAAAAGTTATCATATTTTCTTGGAATGGAAGTCACTTATATAGATCATGGCATATATGTATCACAAGAAATATATCTTTTGAACCTGTTGAAGAAGTTTGGTATGGAAAATTGCAAAGAAGCTTCAACTCCACTTGAAGTCAATCACAAGCTCAGTAAATATGATTGCTTACAATACAAAGATATGAGGAAGTATCAATCTCTTGTGGGTAGTTTGATTTATTCTATACTAACAAGAGTGGATCTTAGTTATGGAGTGGGAGTTCTGTCACAATTCATGCACTGTCCAAAGGATCCACATTGGATTGTAGGTCAAAGAGTTCACAAATATATCAAAGGAACCATAAAGGAAGGTCTATATTATCCTTTTACTTCAGAGGTTGTATCTACAACCATCTATCTAATCAATGTACTCCCACCAAAAGCATTCGATGGGCTGATACCATATGAAGCATGGAATGGAAGAAGACCTAGACTTGATCATTGCAGGACCTTTGGGTGCACATCATATGCACACATACATTCACAAATTCGAAACAAATTGGATCCAAAGGTAGAGAAATGCATATTCATTGGCTATGACCTTAATCAAAAAGGTTATAGGCTATATAATCCAAGGAATAAAGGGTTCATTGTAAGTAGAGATGTTTTTTTATGAAAACAAATCTTAGTTTGAGGATGATTGTACGAAAATCAAACTTCCCTAAGACCTAGAGGAAGACTTTTCTGACATTGTCAAAGAGAAATGAGACACATGAGGACTCAAGTGATTCTAAACAGGCGTAGAAGACTCCAAAAAGGGAAATCAACTCTTGGAACTCTAAAGTCAAAGATCAGGCTTGGGAATTGGTTCCCGAAACACCATCTATGAAGATCATTTGTTCAAGGTGGATAAACAAGGTAAAAAAGAATTTTGATGGCTAAAATAATAGGTACAAAGCAAGACTTGTAGCCAAAGGGTTTGCACAAATCCAAGGCATTGACTATGACGAGAAATTCTCACCTATGGCAAAAATGCCCACAATTTGTGTACTTAAGAGTATAGTATCTTCCAAGAATTGGAATATCTATCAAGTGGATGTTAAAAATGCTTTTCTAAATGGTTCGATTTTAGAGGAGGTATACATGTTTCAACCTCTTGGCTTTGAAGATCAATTATATCCAAAATATGTATACAGGTTAAAGAAAGCCTTGCATGGCTTGATGCAAGCTCCTAGAGCTTGGAATCGTAGACTTGTCACTTACTTGTAGGATAAAAGTGTTATGGTAAGCAAGGTAGATCCTTCCCTCTTCATCAAGAGGAACCACTCAGAGGTCATATACCTCTATGTATATCTGGATGATATAATTATTACAAGAAGTGATGCAGATGGAATCAGACGGATCAAGGCTCAAATGAATGAAGATTTCAAGATCAGTGATGTTGGCCTTCTCACATGCTTCCTAGGTTTGGAAGTGATAGATATATAGAGAAAGGTAATTTCATAACTCAGAGAACATACATTGGAGATACGCTTACCAAGTTCAAGATGGAAAATATAGAGGTTGTAGATACACCCATGGAGGTAAATCTAAAGCTAAGTGCAGGTGAGGGTGAGTTAATTGAAGATGTGACTAGTTACCAAAGCCTTGTTGGATGCTTGAATTATGATACTCTAACTAGAGGAGATATATGTTATGGAGTTAGTGTGCTAAGTCAATTTATGCACACCCTAAGGAAGCTTCACATAGAAGCAGCCAAGAGAATCCTAAAGGATTTGAAGGGTATGATTAATGAAGGATTATACTATCCATATACAGCTGATTTAGATGTTAAGCTCTTCTCTTATGTAGATTGGGCAGGCTCTAAAGATGATAGGATAAGCACATCAGGTTACCTTACTTTTTCAGGTACCAAATGAATCTCATGGTCTTCCAAGAAGCAACCTAGAATTACTCTCTCATCAATAGAAGTTGAATATAGAGGACTTGCAATGCTACACAAGAAGCTATCCAAACAAGGAGTTTATGATTATGTAGCAAAACGAGGAGTTTATGGTTTTTAAGCAACAAACACGCAAAACTAAAAAGGAAAAGAAAAGAAAAGAGAAAAAAAGAAAGAATATGCGGGCAACCGCAGAACACTTCAACGCGAATCAGGTGCTTGATGATAAGGCCGCAACTTTGAACCATTTATCACTTTAGGAAGAGGAACTCCGGTCAAAGTAGTCAACCAAAAAGTAGCTAGGCCCACTTGTTCAGTAATCCGGTAAGGACCAAACCATCGTAACTTGAATTTTCCAGTAGAACGATTTGATTTTGCATTATAAAACAACACAAGTTGTCCTACCGTAAAAATTGGAGTTTTAAGATACCGATCATGTGTACGAGCTTGCCGCAACTGCACTTCTTGAAGAGTCAGAAAACTTTCCAAGCGATGCTCATCTAATTCTCTGAGTGTGTCCAACCGAAATGGCAAAGAATCTTCGGGTATCAACTTCTGAGTTATGGCGACGCGTAAACTAGGCACTACAACTTCCATTGGAGCGATTGCTTCCAATCCATAAGCAAGCTTGAAAGGAGTCAGTCTGGTGGCAACTTTGTAAGTAGTCCGGTATGCCCATAATACTGTAGGTAGTAACTGATCCCATCTTTCTGGTGATTCCACAATCAATTTTCGAAGCATAGTCAACAACCTTTTGTTTGTACTCTCAGCTAAGTCATTAGCACGAGGATAATACGGTGAACTGAATTTATGCAGAATCTGAAAAGTGTGTGTTAACACTCGCATTAAATTGTTGACAAAGTGGGTCCCTTGATTTGTGACAAGTTCCAAAGGTAATCCATAACGTGGGAATACGTCCTTCATTAGACATTTTGCCACCAAAACAGTTGTGGCGGACCGTAAAGCCCAAGCTTCTGCCCATCTAGTAGCATAATCTGTGCATGTCAGAATATATCTGTTGGTTCTAAGGATTGCTAGAGGTGTGATTGGTCCAATAAAGTCAAGACCCCATTTCTGAAAAGGTTCTAAAGGTAAGACAAGTTGCAGAGGAAAGAAATGGCATTGTAAAGGTTGTCCAGATCGCTAACAATTGTCACATTGCTGCACAAATTGAGATACATCTTTGTACATAGTAGGCCACCATAACCCACTTTGCAGAATTTTTCGGTGCGTTAAATCTGCTGCAAAATGTCCACCGGAGGGTATTGAATGTGCCAGAACAATTACTGAGTTTACTTCATGTGGAGGAATACAACGAAGTAAAACCCCAGTGTGATCCATATAATACAACTCTCCGGCAATCAACCGGAATCTGCGACTGTAAACTGCAATTTTTTGGTGCAAGGGAGGAGAAGTTTGAGAAGGAAGACATCCATGAGTAAGAAAGGTTAATAACTGATCATAGTAAGTAGGTGTCACAGGAGGTTGTGCAGATTCATCACTAGTCGTTTCAGTAACATAAATTGCTGGTGTGGTGTCATCAACACCGACCGGAGCTTCACCGGAATCTAACCGAGAGAGAAATTCTGCTAATGCATGTGTAGTGCCGGGTTGATGAATTACTTCATAATCGAATTCTTGTAACAATAAAACCCAATGCGCCAAACGACCACCTAAATGTTGTTGCCGAACCAGATACACCAGCGCAGCATGATCTACATGAAAGATGAATTTTCGGCCTAACAAATAATGCCGGAATTTCTTTACAGAATACACCAAACCAAGACATTCTCTTTCAGTTACTGAATAATTCTTTTCAGCAGGAGCAAGCCTTTGACTTGCATAATAGACAGGCCGGAACCACTTATCAGTTTGTTGCGTTAAAACACTCCCAATGACTATATCTGATGCGTCTACAAAAACATGAAATGGGCGTTCCCAATCAGGAGGTTATAGAATTGGAACCTGCGTTAATAACACTTTTAGACGATCAAATGCAATTTGACATTTTGGGGTCCAATCAAACTGTCGAGGAGTACTATTTATTAGACGATTTAGGGGTATTGCCAAATGGGCAAGCCACCGTAAATGTCGACCATGCCACCTAACTTGGCCCATGAATCGAATTACTTCTTTCGGCATAGTAGGCACAGGAGCTTCTAACATGGCTGCAATTTTGTCTGGATCAACTTGTATGCCCTGTGGAGATACAATGTGGCGAAGGATTTTACCACAAGAAACTGCAAAGACAGATTTGGTGGGGTTCAAACAGAGTCGGTATTCTCGGGATTTTTCAAAGCAACACCATAAATGATACAGGCGTGCAACCATCTTACCGAATAAAGAGAAATCATCTAGATATACTTGCATAAAAGAAGTGAGATAGGGTGAGAAGATTTCATGCATACATCGCTGAAAGGTGCTAGGAGCATTCCTCAATCCAAACCACATGACTGTACAAGAAAAAACACCCCAATTTGTAATAAACACTGTTTTTGGTATATCTTGCTCAGCCATTCGAACCTGGTTATAACCAATATAACCATCAAGAAATGAATACATTTCATGCCCAACCACTCTATCCAGCATTGTATCAAGAAATGGAAGAGGAAATGGATCAGGTACGGTGGCTGCATTCAATTTTCGATAATCGACACATATTCGGAGCTGCTTGTTTTTCTTTGGTACGATTACAATCCGGGAGATCCATTCAGCGTGCTCAATGGGTACAATGAAGCCTACCTTTAATAGGCGATCAAGTTCTGATTTGACCTGTGCTGCATAGTTAGGTTTCATACGGTAGCTGGGTTGTTTAATCGGCTTGGCTTCTGGTTTGAGCACGACCCGATGCTGATAGATTCGAGGATCTAGACCTTTCATATCACGATAGTCCCATGCAAAAACATCAGAGAACTCACGAATAAGCTGTATCAAATCTGCTTGAAATGCTTCAGACAATCCTTCCTTTATCTTGATAGGTCGTGGATTTACTTCATTTCCCAAATTATAGGTGATTAATTGATCTTCGGGAACATAGAATTGACGAGGTTTGCCTGGATCCTCAGCTAACTGTAAAAGATGTTGTAGAGCAGCTTCTTCCATAGCAACAGTATCTTCGGTCTTCACTTCTTCGGTCACAGGCACCACCGTACAGGCTGCCGGACTCCAGTTATCTACAATAGATTGCAGATCTATAGTGCCTAAGGAAATCAGATCTTCATTGTTCTTTAAAAATGCTTCTTATTCATCGTCAGATAAGCCATCCAACATGTGGACTGGCTCTGCTACATATGGCCTGGCATGGAGTTCACAAGGCTGAATGGCATCAAGTTTAACAACATATTTATGATGATTATCCTTAAATGTTAGTTCTTGTGCTGACCAATCCTGTATAACATTAGCCTGTTTTAACCACCAGACCCACCATCAATTATTACTTGAGTAATCTTGTGATTTTTGTAGCATACCAAAATTAAAGGGACCGAATGATCCACCGTAGAATGAGCTTCCGGTTGTACCGTTGCTGTCGCTGGAATGCAGGAAGACCCAGGACTGAGCTGTTGTTGAAATTGCTGACGAATTCCCGGCACTAATGCAAGTAACTGTCACAGAGGGAGAGTAATGGATGCCTTAGATAAAATTTCCCATGCTTGATCTGCTTGAATTGTACTTTTCACCGGTTCTGAAGATGATGCGCCTGTTATAGAGGTAGAATCTTGTTCCTGCGATCCTTCCTTTGGCAGCAGAACTTGGGTTATTGGAATGGGATCTGGAAACATTGTAGGCTCTTTGGTGGTCCATTGACTAGCTTTGTCATCCATTCTCTGTTGTTCATGGATGCCAGGTTCAAACACTTCTGCTACTGGTTGTAACTGCTTACCAGATCTTGTTTGAATCACTGTGGCCTCAGTTTCTACTGGTGAAATATATACCATATTGGTCATAGGTTTCTGACGCTCTTTCTTCCTCTAATCATATTCAGCTGCATCTTTACAGAATCTGCATATGTGGCCTAACTCACCGCAAAAATGACAGCGAGGGGGTGGCAAAGAATTACCTTCATGTGATGTTCCTGTCTGCCAACGATTTGTATTGTAATTTGTATTCCGTTGTCCTCGATAATTTCTGTATCCTTGTTGCTAATTATTTCTCATCTCAGGTGGGATATAATGAGTGGCCGGCTGCCCCGGTTCTTGTATGATAGCGTTCACAGTTGCTGGTCCCTGCACTTTGGCGTTATAAGCATAGTTTTCGGTGGAATGTCCGGTTGTATTGCAAATAGCACCATACATCTAATTAAGGGCACATGTGGCACTGGTATGCCCTGGATTCTTGCACTTATTGCAGTACATTTGTCTAGCTGGATCCTCTGCAACAGTTTTACTGGCTTTTAACCACTCCAAGTCTTCGGTAAAGCCTCCAACCTTATGCTCGAGCTGCAAGGCCATTGCAATAACCGCATCTAATGTCATAGCTCCCACACAACGGATGATCAGAATCTGGCGGAGCTGCGGAGTTAAACCATTAATAAACAATTGAGTGATGACATCATCTAGTAAATTAGCATGTGCCGGAGGTAGTTGTCTCAAAAGAGTTCTGAATAGGGTGGCATATTCCTTCACTGTTTGATTCAGCCTTTGTCTATTGTTCTGTAAGTAATCGAAAATTTTGGTAGGGTTCTTCTTTAGCCGGAATCTCTGCAAAAACGCATCCCTTACCGCTTCATAGGTGCCGAAATGGTTGATATCATATTCTGTAAGCCACCTCGCTGCTTCATTAACTAAGTTTGACTGGAATACTATGGCCTTGTATGCCGGATCAGGTGGATGGTTAAGTACTACATAACTTATTTCGAAGGTGTGTACATGACCATCAGGATCATCACCTAGAAATCCACCGAATTTGGTGTATGTTACTCTTGTTGGAACTTGTCGAGGCGGAAATAGCTGTTGCTGCTGCTGCTGCTGTTGTTGTTGTTGTTGTTGTTGTTGCCCACTCGTGGTGCTAGTGGCGGTATTGTTACTATTTCCTGAGTTCTGAGGATGTGGTTCCGGTTCTTCAGAGTCTGTATGATTAGATTGCTCTACTTCGGGTTCAAAAATAGCGCTCAACCTTGTTGATATATTTAGGTAGTGATGTGTGTGAACACACTAGGACCGTCGGGGCACTTTTTTCTCTCTTTAGGAGGTTTTTTTCCCCCGGCTTGTATATACGCCTATTGCCCTAATGGGCTACTTATCTTTGTACATTGTCTAGTAATACATTCAGTATTGTGTGTTTGTGCTCCAAGCTTCTTCTTCTTCCTTGTGCTGTTCGTGTGCTTCCGCAGACGTCTAACTCCAACAATTGGTATCAGAGCGGGTCGTCGCTTCATCTAGGGTGCCGTTGACACTCCTCCGTTTGCAATCTCAGAATCGCAGGAATTTTGGTGAGCATACTCAGCGTGTTTTCGAGATCAAAACTACTTCGCTCTGTGGTGCCAAAATCACGATCTGAGCTCGTTTCGGCCTCCGAACGCACTATCGGAGTGCTTGTGTAGGCTATCTCGTCTTTTTGTGCCAAAGGTATATACCAATTTCTGTTCGCCAGTTTAAGCATCATGAAGTCTGCTACAGGTCTAGCAGAACTCGTCTGGGCAGTTCTATTCAACTTTTTGAGATACAGTCAATTTTCTGCATCAAGGTATACCGGCCATGGCTCAAAGCAGTGATGTATTCCGTATGTTGGTTGTTGAGGATAAGTTGGATGCTACCAACTACCCATTATGGGCTTATATGATGCGACATGTTTTGGTTGCGAAAGGATTGTGGAACATTGTGCAAGGTGTTGAAAGACGTCCTATTACACCTATAACGACAGGTACTACAAATACAGGTGCTCGAGCTGATGAAGATGGTGTCGAAGATGATATTCCGCAGATTCCTGTTTGTGCTGTTGTTTCTGTTTCACCTACTGCAGAGCAAATTCATTGGGATGGCAGAGATGCCCAAGCACATGCATTGATAGCTTTGTCTATCAAACATGCCATTATTCCTCATATTCGCTCTTGTAGAACAGCTAGGGATGCTTGGGATACACTTACCACATTGTACCAAGCTAGGAATGAGGCTCGTGTTGCTTACCTTCGAAAATAGTTGGAGAGTGAGCACATGAATGAAGGTGATTCTATGGACAATTTCCTAACGAAGATCAAAGATTTGAAGGAACAGTTGATTTCTGCTAATGAGGTTATACCAGATAGCTCACTTGTGCAGACCGTTCTGAATGGTCTTCCTGATTCATATCAGAGTTTTGCTTCTACTCTTCGGTTGATGATGAAAGGCAATCTAAATGCCTTATCATTTGAGGAGTTAGTATCTGTTCTGTTGCAGGAAGATCAGTCCAGGTAGAACAGGTCCATTATGCGTGTTGCAGATCAAGCAGTCAGAAGGGCAAAGGAAAATGGAGCTCTTCTACTAGTAAGCAAAAATCTGCAAGTGCTGCACATTCGAAGAACCAGGATAAAGACGAGAAGAAATCAAAAAAGCAAAAATTATTTTGCAAGTACTGTAAAGGGAATGATCATATCATAAAGAACTGTCCAAAACTGACTGCAAAAGAGGTAAAGAAAAAGGAGGCTGGAATGGTTGTTGCAAAAGCCTCTACACCAAAAACAGAGTTTGCTAATCTTGTGCAGGAAGAAGAATGGGCATTTACCACTGTTTGCAGTTTTGACCCATCTTCTCATGAGCAGTGCATGTCTGCAGTGGACTCAGATGTTTGGTACTTTGAGAGTGGGGCGACCAAACATATTACCTCGCAGCGCAGTTTCTTCTCTGCACTCGAGCTTGCCCCTACAGGGAATATTGTCACATGCACCAACAACTCCTCTTATCCTGTTATGGGAGTTGGTAAGATCATTTTGACTACTGCAGATGGTAGTTCTTTCACCTTGTCAGATGCTTTATTTGTGCCAGGGATCAAAAAGAACCTGTTATCAGTTTCTGCATTAGCTAAGATTGGTTTGGTTGTGAAATTTGTTGATGATAGGTGTACAGTTCATGATCTGTCAAATGGCGATGTGATTATTGCTTTTGGCATTTTATGTCGTTGGCTGTATAAGCTCATAGACTATGAAAGATCTGTTAATGATTCGGCATGTGCAGTTCATGATTCTCAGGCTATGTCAGATGTAAAGCTTCGGCATGCACGCTTTGGTCATCTGAATTTTGCTAGTTTGCTACGCCTGTAGAAACCTGATATGGTGTATTCTTTGCAGAAGCTTGAGGCACCCGGAAAACATGTATGTGAAGGCTGTATTTTGGGCAAAATGCAGCGTTCCTCCTTTCCAAAAGATGGTTCAGTTCGGGCTACGCAGAAATCGCAGCTTGTACATAGTGATGTCTGTGGTCCTATGCAGACACCCTCTTTTGGAAATTACCTTTACTTCGTGACTTTCATTGATGATTTTTCCAGGCATGCATGGGTATATCCATTGAAGGCAAAGTCCGAAGTGTTCATGTGCTTTAAACAGTTTTTGGTTTTGGCTGAAAATCTGTCAGCATGTAAAATGGGCACCCTCCGTTCAGATCGAGGGGGGGAATATATGTCGTCTGATTTTAATGCATTTCTGGCTGAACGTGGGATAAAACACTAGTGTACAGTGCCGTATACACCTCAACAAAATGGAGTTGCTGAACGAAAGAACAGGTCACTCATGGAGATGGCGAGGTGCATGGTCAAAAGTCACGCTTTACCACATAGTTTCTGGCTTGAGGCTGTCATGTGTGCAGCATATGTAGTTAACAGGTGTCCCACTAAAGCATTGCAGTCTATCACTCCATATGAGGCTTGGCATGACCGCAAGCCATCTGTTGCTCATCTGCGTGTTTTTGGTTGTTTGGCATATGCATTAGTGCCTGAACAACATCGCAGAAAATTAGATGATAAGGCAGTAAAATGTATTTTTGTTGGGTACAGTTCTGAAAGTAAAGGCTATCGTCTGTATCATCCACAGACTAAACGCATTCTGGTTAGCCGTGATGTTGTCTTTGTGGAAGATGCTATTCAGCCATTGCTTTCATGTACTAAGGAGACATCTGTTAGCTCCAAAGACATGTATGATACGTTGATGCCTCTTTTTACAGGTGGACAGTCTAGTGCTGGTCCTAATGAGGCAACTTCTCAGCCTTTGCAGGTTTCATATGATGATGCAGATCATTCTATTTCTGATGCAGATTTACATGATGCACTTGTTGATGAGAGAGCTGATATTGAGCAGGCAAAAACTATGCCAAAATGGCTGGTGCAGACTTTGCGTGACAGCAAATTAGATGCACCTTTGTCATATCGTACTCGTTCAGGCTCTCATAGTGCCTCCTTTGCATCAGATTGCTATGCTATGGCTGCGTCTAGTCTCTGTGATGAGAATGAGCCTGTTTCTTTTGATGAAGCACATAATTCAAAAATTGGATGGCTGCCATGCAATCTGAATATGATGCTATAATGAAGAATGGTACATGGTCTTTATGTGACTTGCCTCCTGGCAAGAAGGCCATTCGCACTAAGTGGGTATACAAGCTGAAGCGTAAACCTGATGGTACAGTTGACAGGTACAAGGCTAGGCTTATTGCAAAGGGTTATGCACAGGAAAGAGGCATTGATTTTGATGAGACCTTTGCACCTACATGTCGTATGACTACTGTTCGGAGCATTTGTGGACTTGCAGCCCATCATGGTTGGAATGTATATCAGTTGGACATTAAAACAGCATTTCTGAATGGTGACTTGCATGAAGAAGTGTATGTTTTTCAGCCCCGTGGCTTTGTGCAGAAAGGGCATGAAAACCAGGTGTGCAGGTTAAAGAAGGCATTATATGGTTTAAAGCAAGCACCACGTGCTTGGTATGAGAAGATACATGCCTATCTGGTTGCACATGGTTTTGTGAATAGTCCAACTGAAAGCACCTTATATGTTAAGCGTGCTAATGATGTGCTTCTGATCATTGTTGTCTATGTTGATGACATGCTGCTCTCTGGTGCTATTGAGAGGCATATTGTTTGCATGCCTCATTTGAGATGTCTGATTTGGGGCATTTGCATCACTATTTGGGCATTCACTTTATGCAAGTTGATGGTGGAATGGGTTTGTGTCAAATGAAATATATTGACACATTATTGCAGCGTTTTGGCCTTGAAGACTGTAAGCCTATTGCCACTCCTATGGAGACAGGTTTACAATTGAGTCTTCATGATGAAGGAGATGCATTTGATGTTGTTCTCTATCAGCAGGCTGTTGGATGCAATCACTTTGCAACACTTTGTTGCCACATTCCCACAACTAATTTGCAACATTCAGGTGCCACTTTCCCACAGACGGCGCCAATGTTAAATGCACGTTTGTCGTCAGAGACGCGTTTAAGATCTTTTCGGGTTCTTGGGAGTGGAAGGGGTCTGAATAATCAGAGGCCCTATACTTGATTTTCCCAATTGAACATTCACACTACAGTACTGTAATGTTAAACCTCTGCTAACACGAGTTACTATCAATACTCTGATTCGTTCTATCACAGATTTCCGACTCATACACAGAATAAGACTTATCAGTAACCGGCGCACAAGGTAAATACTATTGTAATACAGACTCCCAATAATTAACTTAGTGGAACAGTGATTCAATACTTAAATTACTACAAACACGATCATAACACAGTCCTTACCGCACAGATGCAACAAGCAAACAAAGACACAAAAGACACAGTATGACTCAGAGTTCTCCAAAAACAACACAACGTAACTCCACAGACGTATCGCCCAGACAGATAGTCTGGCAATCTTCTGATTGTTACCGAAGTGTCTTTTTCATTGATTTATAAATGGATACAACATCTACGCAACGACCTTTCGGTTCGTGCAGAATATGAAAGGTAAAGATTACAATTGCCAATCCGGCGGCTTACAATACCTCTACTCCACATATTTGGAGATAACATTAGCTCATTACATCTTGATGCTACCCTATCTATCATGCCAAGACAAAACATATAGAGGTTCAGTACCATTAGGTTGAAGAAAAGATCATGAATAAGGAGATACAACTCTCATATGTATCTACACAACAACAATGTGCAGATATGATGATAGAGAAATTGGATGGAAGCAACCTAAAAACGTTGAAATCAATGATTGGACTACAAGAAATCATGAAGGACTGAACACTCATGCATCTTAGGCTTCAGGGGATTTGTTGCAAATTTAGCAACCTGAATTCATTGCTAAAGTCATGGGGCTACATATTCATTTGATCTCTTCACAAGAATGAATATATGTGAACCTATGCTAGTCATTCTTAGCATAATTACTTTGGATAGATGTAAAAGAAAAAGAAATAAGTAATCTCATGAAGTTAGGGAGCTAAATCCAGAATCAGTGTGGTAGGAAGAATAAATTCAAATCATCCCTAAAATGGAGGATCACTTTAAGGTGAGGGAAAATTCAAATTCAAACTCAAATTATGAGTATAAAAAGCCAAACTTTTAGTCACAGGATATTGAAGCCATTCTTAGATTTTGACAACATCAATGAGCATACATTGATCTCACTTCGTGTATGAGTAATCCACTACACATCAATTGTATCATATGTTCATTAGCATATACATTTTCATACACTTCTTCAAGTATATCTTTGTCTACTATTCTCTGTTGCACCTTCAACAATACATTGATCTTGTGGAATCAATTTCTCTGTGTGCACTCAATCATTTTCAATACTTTAATTTGGAATAGATTCAGGTTTCTACTACTTGCATATCAATTTTCATCACATTTGGTTCAGGGGATATCGAGATATGAATCATAGAAGGTGACCATATTTGCACATCTTCTAGATCTTGAAATGTCAGGATGACCCCCCTAACTTGTTAGATTCATTTTTCACTCTATGGTGTGGCTAAATTGATGGAATAACTTTCTTTAGTTAGCTACGCACTCTAGTTAGATGTGTGCAAAAGATCTATGGTCAATTCATACCAAGTTGTGAGCTCTGAGCAAATTATTGAGCACTTCTATTCCCAAAATAGAAGGTTTCTTCACATTTCTAGTACATGCAAGTTATTTGTTTTGAAGTAAACTTTTGGTAATGATGTTCCAAAGTACTTGGAAGTTCCAAATGCATTAATTTTTAGTTAATAGAGTCTATTAAACATACATGGAGTTAACTTGGAAGGTATAGAGTAGGTTTTGTGCACCACTAGCTATTCTATGGAGCATACTCATTCATCTCCTCACATGAACTAGATACAAGTCTTTGTGTGTAGAGTGCCTAAGAGGTATGAAGATTGTGTGTGAGACAATGGAGAAAATATGAACATGTAGAATTTTTTTACATCAAACCCTAATTCTTAAATTAGGGGTTCAAAATCCCTAAATCAGAAACTAGTGACCTAGTAAGTTGAGAAACAAAAATAGCATTGTTATTCACATCAACTGAACAATGTTCTTATGGTTGACTCATTGAATCTCCTCAAAACTTACGAAGGGTAGAGCACAGCTCCAAGTGTGTAGAATACTTCTCCTAGCTAAAATTGACCACCGAGAATGAGTGTGATTCCTTGGATGATTCTTCAATTGATCTCTTGGGCTCCTTAAATGGTTTTATAGCTTCGCATGCAAGAAGCTCCATGAAAAGCATAAAGCTAAATTTGTTTTTGTGCAAAAGCACAGAATAGCGATATTATTTTCATTGCACAAATTTTTCTTTTGGTTAAAAAAATGCCATGATCTCATTATTTATGCATCCGATGAATATACAAAGTAGCTTTCCATGATTTGTGGATTGAGAGGGTTCAAAGGTTGTAAAAACCTATTTTTTAAGAGAAATTAGGGTTTTTTCTCCTAATCTTGATCTTTGATGACTGAATGTTAAAGATAACATGAAAGATCTCTTCAAGCTATCTAATGAGCTAATAATTTTTTTTTTACCTCATTAGATAGAGCCTGAAGATGAGCTGATTAACATTAGATGAGCTAATAAACATGTTTTTAACTCATTAAACAAAAGTTTGGCTAAGTACCAAAAATTAGGGTTGCTAGAAATTAGGCTTTTAATCTATTTTGACATTGTTTCCAACAATCCCCACTTCAATTCATAATGGTACAAGGTCCAATAATCTACAAGACTTTGAATATCTACAAAATATACCTCTTAAATGATTACCACTGAATTTTGAGCTGAATGTGCATGAAACTTGATAGTTGAGAAACTACAAATTGAATGTCAAGATGTGTATTACATAGATATGTCAAGCAACCATCTGATTGACTATACAAAGTAGCATCAAAAGGTTCTGAATTTGTTTTTGGTTGTAATGATACATTAACATCCATAGGTGTTTGCATAGTGGAATCTTTCATCTCAAAACTTTCCAATAGTTTCTCAATGTATTTCTATTGTGTTATGTAGATACACTCATTCTTGTACTTAAACTCAATCTGCCAAAATCACTGTCATTCATATCAAATGTATTCTTAAGTTGTGCTTTAAAATATTGAAGGTCTGAATCCTAGGGACATGTCATGATTCTTTTGGAGCTTTAACATAAAGAGTAGGAGCTACATATGAGTTTTCAAAACCAATAGATAGAAGATAAAAATGTATCTTCTTGTACAAAGCTCTTGGTGTCAACTTTGATCCATATAAAGCTTTAATAAGCTTGCATACTAAATGCTCTTTACCCATTTCTTCAAAACCTTCTGGTTGCTGAATGTAGACATCTTCATGAAGATTACCATTAAGAAAGATAGTTTTGATATTTAATTGTATACATTCGATCCAAAGAATGCAATAAGAGAAAGTACTTTTCTAACTATTGTCTTTTTAAAAGTAGGTGAAAAATTCTAAACATAGTGAATTTCTTTCTTTTGTGCATAATCTTTGACTTGCAACCTTGCTTTATACCTATCAATGGTACCATCTAAAATTATTTTGATTTTGAAGATCCATTTAACACCAATTGCCTTTTCGCCTTTTGTCAACTCACAAAGTCTCCATTTTTTATTCTTAGGAATAGAATCAATATCTTCTTGCATAGATTTCTTCCATACATGACATTGTAGTGCATCTCTAAGACTACTGGTTTATTTGCAACTAACGATAGTGTTGAAATGTTATAAAACTTAAAATTCTCTACATAATTTATGTGATCTTCTTGTCCTTGCCTTGTTTGACTTCGGGTTGATCCTGTGAAGTCTTTATACCACTCTCATTCCAAGTTTGATATAAGCACCTCGGCATATTTTTGAAAGGTGGTGGGATCTCTTCTAGTTCTTCAATATCTCCTTCTTCTAGAACTCTAGAACCTTCTCCAACTTCATAATTTGGAACATCAAGAGGTACTAATGATGGACTAGGTATTGATGTAGGTAATGTAACTCTCTCTTCACCTTTATAAAGTGCATCTTATAGGGTTTGGTAAGACTACTCACCCCACTTGTACTGGTAAATGTAAGAATCCAAATTCCTTTTAAAACATGGATAATACATCTTCTTTTATGAAATCTAGAATCTCTATCCTCTTATAAAAAATCTAATTTTTTGAAATATATTCATTGTGTGAGAGTAGGATATCACATGTTTATGGAATATAGAATCCCTATCCTTTTGAACAACAATAAAGATGGGTTTAATGGCTTTTACATCAAAATTACTACGATCCTTCTTCTCAATGTGAACATAGGCTAGAGAAACAAATACTTTGAAATAACTCATATTGGGTTTCTTCCCATAATAAGATTCATAAGTTGTATTGACCTTCAAAGCTTTTGTGGAAGACCTATTCAAAATGTGATTAGTTGTATGTAGTGCATCAAAATAAAACTTGGGAGAATGCTTTTTAAATGACATCATACTATGCATCATCTCAACAAGTATCCTATTCTTTGTCTCTGCAACATCATTCCCTTCTAGAGTGTAAGCAATAGTGAGTTGATGAGAAATACCTTTCTATTCAAGAGAATACTTAAAGCCTTTTGACATGTATTCTCCTCCCCTATCACTTCTCAAAATCTGAATTTTTGACTAACTTTCATTTTCAACCATAGCTAAGAACTTCTTGAAAGTAGGAAAGACTTACACCTTTACTTTAGGACCATAATCCAAAAATATCTTGAGAAATGATCAATCAAAGTAAGGAAATACCTAAGAACATGAATGAAATCCATTCTTGTAGGACCATTCACGTCTGAATGTATGATCTCCAACTTCCTTTTTGTCACAATGTATCCATGCTTCTTGATAGGAAGTTTGTGAAATAAAAAATCCAAGAACTATTAGAGATTGCATTTAAGATTGGCTTGCTTGTCAAATTTGTTGATGAAAGATGTACACTTAATGATCTCTCAAATTGTGATGCTATTATTACATCTAACATATTATGTTGTGGGGTCTATAAGCTCATAAATTATGCAAAATCTATGAATGATTCAGCATGTGGAGTCAAGATTCTTAGGCTATCTCAAATGCAAAGTTTTGGCATGCGCACTTTGATCATCTAGATTTTGCTATTTTTATTTGCCCACCAAAATGTGAAGTGGTGTCCTCTCTACCCAAAATTGAGACACATTGTAAACATGTGTGTGAAAGCTATTGTTTGAGCAAGATGCCATGTTCCTCCTTCCCAAAAGAGGGTTCACTTTGATTGCTCATAAATTACAACTTGTTCATAGTGATGCCTATGATCCTATCCAGACACCTTCATAGGGGAGTCACCTTTACTTCATGAATTTTATTGATGACTTATCTAAGCATACATGGGTGTATCCACTAAAAGAAAAGTCAAAAGTTTTTATGTGCTTCAAATAGTTCCTGGTTATTGCTGAAACTTTGCACGCATGTAAATTGGGCATGATCTATTCTGATTGAGGGGGGAATACATGTCTTCAATTTTTAGTGCATTTCTCATTGAGCGTAAGATGAAACATCAGTGCACAATGTCATATACACCTCAAGAAATGGATTTTCTAAAAGAAGGAATACATCCTCATGGAAATGGTGAGGCATATGGTCAAAAGTTAGGCTTTATTGCATAACATCAAGCTTGAGGTTATTGTGTATGCATCATATGTACTTATCAAGTATCCCACCAAAGCATTACAAAGTATCACTCCATGGGAGGCTTCGCATGGTTGCAAGCCATCTCTTGCTCATTTGCATGTTTTTGGTTGTCTAGAATATGCATTAGTTCTTGAAGAACACACAAGAAATAGGATGATAAAGGAAGGACATGTATTTTAGTTGGGTACAAATTTTAAATCAAAGGCTATCATTTGTATCATCCATAGAATAAAGGCATTTTTATTGTTTTTTTGCAAGATGCAATTCAGCCATTACTTTCATGTACCAAGAAGATATCAATTAACTTGATGGATGTTTATGAAACATTTTTTCCTTTCTATAAGTGGAAATTCAAGTGCTACTCCAAATGAGGCAATTTCCCCACCTTTAGAGGTTCAACAAGATGGCATAGATCATTCCATTCTAGAGAATTAGATGCATCTTTGTTATATCATACCTGTTGAAGCTCTCATAGTGCTTCATTTGCATCAAATTGCTCTACAATGGCTTCCTTTAGTGTTTATGATGAGAATGAGGCTTATTCTTTTGATGAAGCACAAAATTCTAAAAATTGGATGGTTGTTACTTAATCAGAGTATGATGTTATTATGAAGAATTTTACATGGCCTTTATGTGATTTGTCTCCAAGAAAAAATTTCATCCGCACTAAATGGGTATACAAGTTGAAACATAATCATGATGGAGTAGTTGATAAGTATAAGGCTAGAATTGTGGCCAAAGGTTATGCTCAAGAGAGAGGCATTGATTTTGATGAGACCTTTGCCCCCACATGTAGAATGACCACTTTTTGTAGCATTTGAGTACTTGGAGCTATTATGGTTGGAATGCACATCAATTGGACTTTGAAACTACATTTCTAGATGTTTATTTACATGAAGAAGTCTATATATTTCATTTGTGTAGAAATGTCATGAAAGCAAATTTTGCAAGTTGAAAAAGGCATTATGGTTTCAAGCAAACACCGCATGCTTGGGATGAGAAGATACATGCCTACTTGCTCAAACATGATTTTGAGAAGATCCCAAATACGAGCACCTTATATGTAAAGCATGCATATCATTGGTCCTAATGACAAGCATAATGCTAAATGTAAGCCTGATTTCATGTCAAATTTGAGATGTGAGATTGGGGGAAATTGCATCACTACTTGGGGATTGACTTTATGCAAGTTGATGGAGGAATAGCTTTGCGTCAAAGAAAATATATTGACATATTATTACAACGCTTTGGCCTTTAAGATTGAAAACCTTTTGCCACTCCCATTGTGATAGGTCTAAGGTTGAGTTTCCACGATGTTGGAGATGCATTTCATGTTGTTCTCTATCAATAAACCATTAGATACTTGATTTACATGTGCATAATGTAGCCTGATATTTAGTTTGTTGTCTCTTAGATGAGTAGGTTAATGTATTGTCAAGGTATCAAGCATTGGCAAGTGGTTAAGGACATCTATTGCTTCTTGAGTGGCACACGCCTACTTGGAGCTTTTTATCCAAAGGGGGATCATTAACTGCCAAATTTACATGCTTTTTTCGACTTGGGCTGGGCCGGTATCTATGAAACTTGATGTCTACTAGTGGTTTTTGATTCATGCATGGTAGCTCATGCATATCTTGGCTAAGAAAATAGTAGCCTAATGTGGCCACTTCTAGTGACGCTCACTATAATGAAGCTTTCACAAGGACTCTTGAGTGCATATGGCTTAGATGCCTTTTGGATGATTTGGGTGTTGGTAATTCTTTTGCCACTACCATCTTTGGTGAGATTCAGAGAACATTGAAAATTGTGAGGAAACCTTTGTGCCATGCTCACACAAAGCACATTGAGATGGAGTATCATTATGTCATAGATAGGTTCTCTCCTAGTTAGATCAGTTTGGCATATCCACCCACACATGATAATTTTGTAGACCTTTCCACATAGTCTTTACTTAGGGAGAAATTTAAAGCTTTCCACAAATCTTTAGGCTTACTTACATCTATGTATCTTTCCACATAGCTTGGCACTTCCTTATACATAATGCCAGTCCCTTGTTCTCCGCATCACTCTCAATGGGCATTTGTTGATATAATTTGGTAGTGATGTGTGCGAAAACACTTAGAACTATAGGGGCACATTTTCCCAATTTAGGAGGTATTTTCCTCGGATTATATATAGGCCCATAACCCTAATGGATCACTTATCTTTATACATTCACTTGGTAGTACACCTAGTATTGTGTTGTGCACCAAGCTTCTTCTTCTTCCTTATGTTGTTCGTGTGCTTCTCTAGACCTTGAACAACAACAATTTTTCCAAGACAAAGGTACCTCAAAAATCCACAAAAGATCAGCAATAATTTTTACCCCATTTAAAGAAGCATCATCATGAATTTATATAAGAGGGCTCTCACATGTAAGTAATTTTGGTCCTCATATGGAGGCTCAACTAACATGTAAGTAAAATGTCAATTTAGAGGTAAAAAATTGGTTATATGTCTCATATAAGAAACATTGGTATGTATATAGAAGCATTTACATTAGAAAATACAAATTATCATTCCTTTTAAAAAAATACCTATTAATTTTGATAGACAAAATAGTTGTTCACAAGCAACATTCTGCATATAGCTCTAGAGTAGTCCCCTCCCTTCCCACCCTTGAGATGTACTTTGTGCCTTGTTTAATACTCCAAGAGTATCTAATGTCATCATTTACTTGAACCCTATCAAGCTATATTACAATACTACGCCTCAATTGTAAACACTCAAATGTCATAAAAAATAGACAAATATTATTATAAATAGACTCATAAATGTGTATAGCCATTCAGACATTTTTCAATTTTCATAAATAGCTTCCATTGGTATTATGATGCAACCTACAAGATGTGACAATGTGTGAGGATTAGCAACAAGATGCAATGAACTAATGTTGTCTCCAAATATGTGTGGAGTGGAAGAATTGAACCCTAAATCAGAGTATAGGGTCCTAATCCACATAGCATCTTGAGTAGCATTTGCTAGTCCTTTGTATTTAGCTTCTATTCATGAAAGAGAAACTATAGGTTGCTTCTTTGATGACCAAGAAATCAATTTAGTACCTACAAAAGTGAGACAGCCTGATGTGCTTCTCCTATCATCTTTGGAACCTACCAAATCTACATAAAAAAATAGCCTAACATCTAAGTTAGAGATATAAGGGTAATATAACCCTTCATTAATTGTGCCCTTCAAATACTTCAAGATTCTTTTAGCTACTTCCATGTGTGGCTTCCTTGGAGTGTGCATAAATTGACTTAGCACACTATCTCCATAGCATATATCAAATCTAGCTAGAATGGCATAATTCAATTTCCTACTAAGCTTTGGTAACTAGTCACAACTTCAATTAGTTCACCTTCATGAGCATTTATCTTGTGATTTACCTCCATCGGTGTACCTGCAACCTTTGTATTCTCCATCTTGAATTTCGAGAGCATATCTCCAATGTACTTTCTCTGACTTAGGAACATACCTCTTTCTGTATGTACCACTTCTAAACCAAGGAAGTAAGTGAATAGGCCTAGATCACTGATGTTGAACTCTTCTTTCATCTAAGCTTTGATCCTCTTGATTCCATCTGCATCATTACTTATAATGATTATATCATCCACATATACATAGAGGTATATGACCGCTCAATGGTTCCTCTTTATGAAGAGGGAAGGATCCACCTTACTCACCATGAATCCTTTATCGTGCAAATAAGTGAACAATCTATGATTCCAAGCTCTAGGAGCTTGCTTCATGCCATACAAGGCTTTCTTTAACCTACATACATGTTCCAGATAGTATTTAACTTCAAAACCAAGAGGTTGAGCCATGTATACCTCCTCTGAAATGCAACCATCAAGAAAAACATATTTAATATCCATTTGAAAGATATTCCGATTCTTAGAAGATGCTACACTCATGAGTATTCTAAGTGTGGGCATCTTTACAACAAGTGAGAATGTATCTTCGTAATCTATACCTTGGGTTTGAGCAAACCCTTTAGCAATAAGCCTTGCTTTGTACCTATTAATGGAGCCATCAGAGTTCTTCTTTACCTTGTAAATCCACCTTTATCAAATGACCTTCATAGATGGTTTCTTGGGAACCAATTCCCAAGTCTTATTCTCTTGAAGAATGTTTATCTCTACTTCCATGGCATCTCTCCATTCTAGTTTTCTCTTAGCCTCTTCATATGTTGATGGTTCTTCTTAGTTTGTATCATGAGCCATATAAATTGAATGCTTAGTGCCCAAGGATGTGTCATAACCATACCTTTCTGGCTTCCTTTTGTCTCTAGTAGATCTGTTTATGGTTTGTTGAGATGATTCTGCTACATCTCTCATCTCTTGCACTTTTTCCTTACCTTTGGAGTTCTCTCTTCTTGGAGTCTTCTGATCATCATCACAATCACTTGAGTATTCATGTTTGTGCTCTTTCCTCTTTTACAATGTTGGAAAGTCTTCCTCTAGGTCATAGGGAAGTTTGACTTTCCTACAATCATCTTCAAACCAAGATTTGTTTTCATAAAAAACAACATCTCTAATAACAATGAAACCTTTATTTCTTGGATTATATAATCTATAACCTTTCTCATTAAGGTCATAACCAATGACTATACATTTCCCTACCTTTGGATCCAATTTTCCTCTAATTTGTGAAGGCTTGTGTGCATATGCTATGCACCCAAAGATCCTACACTGGTCAAGGCTAGTTCTTCCAATCAAAGCTTCATAACGTGTCATCCCATCCAATGCTTTTGATGGGAGTCTATTGATAAGATAGGTGGCTATGGACACAACCTCTATCCATAGGTAATTGGGAAACTTCTTCTCTTTTAGCATTGAACTTGCAGTCTCCACTATGGTTCTATTCCTCATTTCTGCCACTCAATTTTGCTTTGGAGTATACCTGGTGTAATATCTCTTTTGATTCCTCTCTCTTGGAGATAAGCATCAAAGTCATGGGAGAAATATTCTAACCCTCCATCTAACCTTAGCGTCTTCAAGGTCTTTCTTGTTTGATTTTCAACAAGTGCTAGATATTTCTTGAAACAAGAGAACACTTCAACTTTATGCTTCATAAAGTATATTATTTTCCATCTCCTACAATCATGAATGAAAGACAGATAATACTTGGATTCAGAGATAGATGGCTTGGTGCTTGGCCCCCATACATATTTATGGACTAGATCCAATAGATCTCCATGAATGTATCCCTTCTTTGTAAATGCTTTCCTATAAGACTGCCAAATTGACAAGCATTGCACTTGCAAATCATGTGTTGCTTGGAGATATTTGTTGTGTATTTCATCCAATCCTAGTGCTTGATCACTCATAACTATAAAAGTGTTTCTTATGTACACTCTCAATTAGAGAGTCATAGGAACATCCTCTTGTAATTCTCGAAAAAGTAATACCTTGAAAAGTAAAAATCTATGAAGAAATCCGTGGCCTTGTTAGGCATGAATTACTAGTTGAGTTAGGAGTAATTGATAGCTGTATGATTCCTCAACTTTAGGGGAACTTTTAGGTACAATCCCTCCAAGATTTGAATTCAAACATCTCTTTATATACACACATGTATAGTCGCGGACTAGAGGAGATCTTAAAACACCTTGATGGGACAACTCTTCACCCATGAGACAAAGCTCAACGGAAATGGTGATAACTCAAGAGGTAACCAATGTTGTGCCCTTTATATAGGTAATAATAAAGCGAAGGATAAAGGTAAAAGTAAGAAAGAGGATGAAGAGGCTAGTTCCTCTCAAGCTAATTATGCAGGAAGAGGAACATGTGCTAGAGGTAGGGGTAGAGGAGGTAAGCAAGGTATGGGGAGAACCTACAACAATTCACCATGCAACATATGTGGTCTCAACAACCACACTACAGAAGAATGCTACAAAAAACAAGGAACAAAGGGGAAGATGCTTCCATAGAGGAATCTATGGACAAGCTAGAGGCAAGTACAATAATGGTGTGAGGCAAGTACAACCATAACTACAATCAAGGCTATAACAACAACAACTATCAAAAAGGCTTTAGAGGAAGAAGGTACTTCAACAACTAAACTGAAGATCAAGAAGACACTCTGCTCATTATGAACATGACATCCAAGCAAGGTAAAGATGATGACCATCTTTTCCACATTGACTCAAGTTGTTCCAATCATGTGTCAGGAAATGTAGCATTATTATCTGATCTTGAAGAACCCAAGGGTAATCATGAATTATAAACAGGGGATGACACTAAACATTTAGTCAAGCAAATTGGAAATGTCAAAACATCTGATGGTAGTATAAACCTTTTGAGAAAAGTTTTGTATGTACCTACTATAACCAAAAACCTAATTAGTGTTGGGCAGATTGTAGAGAAAGGACTACAAGTCAGGTTCACTAAGCATGGAGCATATGTGGAAGACCCCCAACAAGGATTGAAAAGCATTGCCAAAGGGGAGAAGTCAGGTAGATTATTTACCTTTTGAAATTGAAGACACAAGGAACATAGCATTATTCAATTATAGAGATCAAACCTTATCTGAATTGGAAATATGGCACAAGAGGCTAGGGCACATAGGAGAGACAACTCTGAAGCGAATTTGCAAGGATCAAAGTGTGCTTGGCATTCCCAATGTGACCAAGCAGCACATGATTTACAAATCTAGAGCTTGCCAATTTGGCAAAGCTCATAGGAAACCATTCAATAGGAAAGGATGCATCCATGAAGATTATTTGGAGCTTGTACACACTGATGTGTGGGGTCCTAGAAAAGTTCCATCCATCTTAGGTTCAAGGTACTATGTCTCTTTTATTGATGATTACAGTAGGTGGACAGTTCTCTACTTCATAAAGCACGAGGATGAAGTGTTTACATGTTTCAAGAAGTATTTGGCACTAGTTGAAAACCAAAGAGGAAGGAGCATGAAGAGAATCAGGTCTAATGGAGGTGGTGATTAATTTTAACATGAGTTTGATCTATTTCTATACGATAGAGGCATAAAGAGGGAAATAACAACCAGGTATACTCCTAAATTGAATGGAGTGGTAGAGAGAAGGAATATATTAATTGTTGAAGTAGCTAGGTCTATGTTAAATGAGAAAAAATTACCTAATTATTTATGGGCAGAGGCTCTTTCCACAGCAACTTATTTGGTCAATAGGCTTCCATCCAAGTCATTGGATGGTATGACACCATATGAAGCTTGGAATGGTAGGAGACGCTCATTGGATCATTGCAAAATATTTGGGTGCATTACCTATGCACACATCCCATCACAAATCAGAGGGAAGCTTGACGCTAAGGCTGAGAAATGCATATTTATTGAGTATGATCAAAATCAAAAGGCATACAGACTTTATTATCCCACTAACAAGGCATTCATAGTTAGTAGGTGTAGAGAGTACGCATGCGGAAGCAAAATGAAAATTAAAGTACTCTCACAAAACAAAGAATGTGTGAGAAACAAAATGAGTAGACCATGAAATGGGTAAACTCATGTGGATTAGAAATGAGCTTGCTAAGAGCATGGAGTAGGCTCCTCAAGCTTCTAACCAAGTACAAATGAGGGGAGAGGCCCTCCTTATATAGATTTGGGAGGGGCTCTCAAAAGTACATCATATGTGGGATAAGTCTCCTGAAAGGAGAATGAATACAACTAGTAGAAGCACATGGCAAGGTACCCAAATACAAAGGAAATACAATATGAAATGGAAATAGACTAGAAACGGAGTGCCTCTTGGATACAAAATGGATATGCACTCATGCGGATACAAATGTAGATGAAGTAGGAGCAATCATGTCGTCAACATCCCCTTTGTAGCTCCATTTTGGAGCGGTTGAATGCTATAGAGGTCCATCAAGCGCTGAAGCGGGACCAGAGGTAGAGCCTTTGTGAACAGGTCCGCCAGGTTCTCCTTAGAGGTACACTGCTCCAGAGTAATCTCCTGAGATATGAGCCTCTCGCGGATGAAGTGGTACTGGATCTCGATGTGCTTCGTCCGAGCGTGGAACACTGGATTCTTGGCGACGGCCAAGGCTGACTGGATGTCCGTGCGAAGACATGTCGGAGTATCCTGCAAAACACCAATGTTAGATAATAAACATCGAAGCCAGATGGCCTCACATGATGCAAAGTTGGATGCTCGGTACTCGGCCTCGATAGATGATAGAGCGACTGTAGGTTTTTTCTTACTTGCCCAAGAGATAGGTCCTGAGCCAAGCAAGAATATATACCCAGAAGTAGACCGTGAAGAATCAGGATCACCAGCCCAATCTGAATCGGAATATCCGGCGAGTTTGATGCCCCCTCTGTACCAAAGACCATGATGTTGGGTGAGGGCAAGGTAATGAAGTAGTCTTTGAGCAGCATCCCAATGAGTCTGACAAGGCTGATGTGCAAACTGACTGAGTATACCAACTGCATAAGCAATATTTGGTCTAGTGTTGGCAAGATAGAGTAAAGAGCCAACAAGCTGTCGATAGGTATGCACATCCACAAGTGATGATGAGTCCTCTAGTGTAAGCTTGATGTTGGGATCAAGTGATGTAGAAATTGAGCGACACTAATCCATGTTATATTTGGAAAGTAGATCAGATTAGTACTTCTTATGTGATAGGAATATACCTTCTTTTGTTTGCCATACTTCCATACCTAAGAAGTAGTGAAGTAATCCAAGATCTATCATAGAGTACTCAAGATGAAGCTGAGTGATGATAAACTGGATGCGTTCTTCATCTGAGCCTGTCAAGTTCAAGTCATCTACATAGAGAATGATGATGGCTACTAACGATTTCCTTTTGATAGATGTAGAGATTAGCATCAGCATTGCTTCTTGAAAGCCCTTTTCTTCAAAGAACATATGAATATTTTCATACCAGGCCCTGGGAGCTTGTTTGAGTCCGTAAAGGGCCTTGTGAAGCTTGTAGACTTGATCTTCTTTACCTTTGATCTTGAAGCCTTCAGGTTGTTCAACATATACTTCTTCTTGAAGATCGCCATTGAGGAAATGCACTTTTGACGTCCAGCTGGTAAAAGGGCCACTTAAAGTGAGCACTTAGGGCTAAAATGATTCTTATGATTGTGAATCTTGCAGTAGGAGCAAAGGTTTCTTCATAGTCAATGCCATGTTGTTGCTAGAATCCCTTAGCGACTAATCTTGCCTTATATTTATCTAGAGTACCATCAGACTTGTATTTGACTTTATATATCCACTTGACTCCTACGACTTGATGATTGGTTGGTTTGGGAACTAATGTCCAAGTTTTGTTCTTTGCTATTGCATCGAGTTCCTCTTCCATAGTTGTTTCCCACTCTGGTTGGCCTTGAGCTTCTTTGTAGTTAGATGGCTCTGGAATTTGCTGAATTTGGTGCATTAGAGCATAATTAACATAATGACTTTGTTCGCGTTGTTGCCTATCAAGAAGCCTTTGAGATCGGCGTGGTTGTTGTGAAGTACTTGCTTCTGAGTTGGAAGTTGGAAATACTGAGTCCCCCTCTAAAGTGTAGATAGGTGGACTAAGACTTGTACTTGAGTCTTTTCTTGAGTATGATGAAGCTTCATTGAAGATCACATCCTTCAAAATGGTGATGGAGTGGTTTTCCATATCATATAGACGGTATGCCTTTGATTGGTCACTGTAGCCTATGAATATGTGTTTCTTGGACTTTGATTGTAAATTGTTTCTATCTTCTTTTGGAACATGGACAAAAGCTTCACTACCAAAGACTCGAAAGTAGTTCACATTTGGTTTTCTTCCATAGTAGGCTTCGAAGGGTGTTTTGTTGTGTAATGCACTTGTAAATCCACGATTAAGAATGTGAATGGCAATATGCACAGCTTCTGCCCAGAACTTGTAAGGTAGATCCTTGTGATGAAGCATTGTTCGTGCCATTTCCATCACACTGCGTATCTTCCTTTCAGCTACTCCATTCTGGGATGGAGTATGAGGCTGAGTGACTTGTCTTTTGATTCCTGTCTGGGTGAGAAATTTATCAAAGTCATGATTGATAAACTCACCACCTCCATTGGATCTGATGGTTTAAACTTTAGTTGAAGCTTCATTCTCAACTTCGTTGATCCAAGCTTGAAACTTAGAGAATGTGTCTGCCTTTGACTTCAAAAAGTATACCCAAATATATCGAGAGTGGTCATCTACTAGAAGATAAAAGTAGAGGGATCCACTCAGGGATGGGGTATTCATAGGTCCACATAAGTCCATGTGGATGAGGGCTGGTGGGTTCCTCGCTCATGTTGAAGCTTCCTTGGGAACTGCGGGCCTCTATTGCTTGCCTTGGGTGCAAGCTTGGCAGACAGTAGTAAGTTGCCCTATCTTAGGCAATCCCGTCACAAGTTGGGATGAAGAGATTTTTGATAAGTAACAAGTGTGGCCAAATCTCTGGTGCCACAAACTTGAGTTTGATTCTTTGGATACAAAGCATGATAGCTTGTAGAGGCCCTTTTCTTCTATACCTTGAGCAATGACATCCTTTGTATGGGGATCAACTACCTTAACTGAGGTGTTATCAAACCATACTTGTTTGTCCTGATGTGTAATGGCCTTGACGGATAGTAGATTCATACATAAATTTGGAACAAAAAGAACATTGGATAAAGACTTGCATTCCCCCTGATGGTTGGAAATTTGAACTTTCCCTTTTCCTTCGATGGGTAAACTTTTGTTGTTGCCAAGATAGACTTCTCCCATGTGCTCTTTGAGTTCCTGAAAGGAGTCCTTGTCTTTGCAGATATGGGAGGTAGCTCCGCTATCAAAGATCCACTCATGCGGGGAGCTAGAAGCCACTAATGCATTGGCTTCTGTGGAGATGAAAGGTTCCTCACTGGAGCAGTGGGATCTATGTTGGGATGGCGGCGATTATACAAAGTTGTGACAAATGTCTCGTACGACTTAGGTAACTTGTTGAGAAGCCGAATGGCCATGTCTTCACTAGAGATCTACCTACCACATAGTGCTAATTTACGTTGGTAATCCTCAAATTGGGCTATGACCTTGGTAATTGTGTCATGTGGCCTAATGGTCAAATTATGAAACTCGGTCTCTAATGCATATATCTTCGAAGGGGTCTTGTCTTCATACAAAGCGGCTAACGTATCCCAAGCATCCTTGGACATCTTGCAGGCAGTGATATGTCCTTTCGTCAATTCGTCACAAGCAAGTAACAGCTGACCTAAAGCTCTTTTGTCCTTGACATTCCACACATGCCAATTGTCTAAGTTGGTATCCCTATCGGGTTCAAGGTCTGACCCATCTACTACTTCATGAAGGAGATTCATATAGAGATAGGCGCGCATGACATCTTTCCATAAATTATAATTTTGGCCATTGAGGCGTTCATCCTTAGGCATAAAAATAGGGATGAAAGAGGGTAAAAAGTTAGCCATGGATGATGAGCTACCTTCACTTTTGTTCAGTACAACGCTTTGAATATAAAGTGTTTAGAAACACTACCAAAATCTTCGCCAAACGCACAAGCTTTGAAAATAAAGTGTTTGGTAACACTATTAAAATCTCTTGCCAAAAATGCTGCTGCAAAGCTTGAAATGAATGACTCGATAGCAGACTGAAAAACGCCTTGGTGTGGGGGGGGGCTTAGAGTAGCCCTACTCTTGCAAAAACACCAAGAGGAGTCGACGCGAGAGGAGAGGGCTTAGATTAGCCCTTTGTACACCAATGGAGCCTTAGAGTAGGCGTAGGGAGAACTTGGAGAGATCTTGTGGGTGGGCTTAGAGTAGCCTCCAACCCACACCTGCACACACAATTACTTTTTGTTATATGCTTGATGGTACAAAGATGGGCACTTAGTGCCAACATGAGGTGACTGTTGAGAGTGCCAAGGTAAGGATCAAATGCCCTTGGGGTTATTGAAGAACCTCGTAGATACAATGTGTAGTGCCTTGGTTCTAAATTATAACAATAATTGCAATGTATGTGCAATAATTTGAAGGGTCATATGGAATAGTAAACAAGAGAATGTTAAATGCTCTGATGTATCATTTTTAAAAAAGAATAGATTGGATATTATGAACCCTTCATATTAACCAGCGAGAGCTTTTGACCATGTTCACTCATCACGCTCAAGATAATTAATATTCTGATGAGATGATGCAATGTAGAGTGTTTATAATGACATCATAAGTGATGTTGTATGAAGAGATCGCTAATAGATATCCACGTGGACCAATCACACATGCAGGATTTAGCAATTTATAACCTTGTGCCAATTTTGTATGTGAGGAAATGCAAACGCTCCTGCAAAAGTTTGGGCGCCGTCTAATTGAATCACAAATTGCTCTGCAACGTTTCTAGGGCCCAGCTCAATCGGCACATCTATGATGTCAGATTGTATGGTACAAAAAACTACATGCAGTGCACAGTTCCGATTTTCTAAATGTGAGGGACATTGATCACCAAAAGGAGGATCATACAGGCGGACCATACAACTGTGATCATCGCTTAGGAGTGGCGTAGTGGATATGGACAATTTCAGCCAGGTCTATTTTGAGCACTCAAATACAGGCTCTCATACAAGCTCATGCACGCGTTCAATGGTAGTAGAATAGTTAATCAAGATGATTATGCATCTTCAGCCTGAGCAGGAGGTGGCACACAGCGTTCTCAGTATGCAGAGGTGCACGATGCAAGGCGGTGCATTTGGCTGCAAGGTTGCATTGCTTGTAGCTTCTGGGAGAGCCTCAGAAGGTATCGGCCTAGCGAGTGGATGTTCACTACTCCAGATTGTCTCCAGTATCTCAACGGTGTGATCCTCTTTGAGGAACCCCCTTGCCGCTGAAACTTTCAGTCATTGCGCTTTTGATAACCACTTTTAGACTACTTCGATCTATGCACGTAGAAGGTGGTAGGTGGCATCATCTCTGCAAAAAAAAACAATTCGAGTTCCTTGCTCTCTCTCTCTCTCAGGGAGATGGTGCAACATAGACGGGATTAGTTGATTCTTCCTCTTCTACAAAGATAAGTTATGCAGCAAGGATCAGGAGCGAAGGGATATCTCCATTTAGTTCTGTGTGGATGTTTTGTTGTTGTCAGCTTCAATCACTGCCTTCCCCTTCTCTGGCCATTTCGTGTTTCCTCTGTCTCTCTGGAGTGCGTAGAGTTGAGAGAATAGGGAGGCCTGATTGTCATCCCTGTCAGGATGCATGAATCAGGGGCAGTCTCTCTCTATGCATGAATCAGGGGTAGTCTCTCTCTATGTCGTTGATTTCTCTTTCCTTCTCTGTTAGAGGGTAATGGTGCACGGCACTCAGGTTCTGGTGGCATACAGAGGTGGATGTAGCAACACTTCACTTCCACCAATATCAAGCTCTGCAAGAATGAATTATTCTTGTGTGTACTACATAGTAGAGTTGCATGAACAATAGTGAAACCAAGTCTTCATAACCACTCCAAAGCGAAGGGAGTTCAAATAACATGTGTCTAAGTGTAGCGAAATATGAAACCCGCAAAGAGCACGACACAAGTGTTTATAAACACTCCAAAGTAGTTGAGATACAAAATCAATGGTAAATGACCACTAAAATGATCACAAAATATTGCCAAATGCAAGGGTGGGAGGGATGGAAAATGGGGGTAAATGTTGGACAAACGGACGAAGAAATGGGCAAATGGGCAGAATGAGACTCAAAAATTGATTGCAAAAGGCTTCTCTCAATGAGGAGAAAGCACACCACCAAAATAACGCACCACCACCACCAAAACGATCCCCAAACACACCACCAAGACCTCCACCTAGTGCTCTGATACCATGTAGAGAGTATGCATGCGGAAGCAAAATGAAAAGTAAAGTACTCTCACAAAACAAAGAATGTGTGAGAAACAAAATGAGTAGACCATGAAATGGGTAAACTCATGTGGATTAGAAATGAGCTTGCCAAGAGCATGGAGTAGGCTCCTCAAGCTTCTAACCAAGTACAAATGAGGGGAGAGACCCTCCTTATATAGATTTGGGAGGGGCTCTCAAAAGTACATCATATGTGGGATAAGTCTCCTGAAAGGAGAATGAATACAACTGGTAGAAGCACATGGCAAGGTACCCAAATACAAAGGAAATACAATATGAAATGGAAATATACTAGAAACGGAGTGCCTCCTGGATACAAAATGGAGATGCACTCATGCAGATACAAATGTAGATGAAGTAGGAGCAATCATGTTGTCAATAGTAGGGATGTAGTTTTTGATGTGAATAATTCTTGGTTTGAAGATGATTGCAGGAAATTCAGGTTACCATATGATTTGGAAAATGATTTTCCAACCCTAACTCAAGAAGACCAACACCAAGCAGAGGACATCAACTGAGAAGATGAGGAGCAGATTGATGTCAAAGCTTGGAAGTCAAGAGGCAAGTTCAAATACAAGAAATTAGAGGATCTACCCAAGTCTTCCAATCAAGCTTTAAGGAGATCACAAAGAGAAAGTAAGAAGCCCATAAGGTATGAATATGATACCTCTTTAGTCACAAAGCACTCTGTGTACATCATGAAAGATTCCATGGCACACGATCCTTCTTCATTTGAAGAGGCTAAGAAGAAGAAAGAGTGGAGAGAAGTCATGTATGAAGAAGTGGAAGCATCACAAGAAAACCACACTTGGGATCTAGTTCCCAAGAAGCCATACATGAAGGTAATTGGTTGAAGGTGGAAATACAAAATTAAAAAGAACTCTGATGGATCTATAAACAGGTACAAGGCAAGATTAGTGGAAAAAGGATTTGCCCAAACACATGGAGTAGATTATGAAGATACTTTTTCACCTACAGCAAAGATGCCAACAATCAGGGTATTGGTAAGTCTTGCTACATGAAAAAATTGGAATTTATATCAGTTAGATGTCAAGAATGCTTTTTTAAATGGTTGGATATCAAAGGAAGTTTATATGGAACAACCACCAGGCTTTGAGGATGAAAAAAAAGAAAGGTATGTATGTAAGCTTAGAAAAGCACTCTATGATCTCAAGCAAGCTCCTAGAGCTTGGAACCATAGGCTTGTTACCTATTTGTACGATCAAGTGCTTTGTGGCAAGCAAAGCAGACTCTTCATTATTTGTTAAAAAGAATAAATCGAGGTCATCCACTTGTGTGTCTTAACCTATTTGCTTAGCTTAGAACTTGTGTATATAGATTCATGTATATTCATCACAAAAAGGAAGTACATACATGATATGTTGGTAAAGTTTAAGATGGAGAACACTAAAGTTGTTGGTATTCCTATGGAGATCAATCATAAGCTAAGTTCACATGAAGGTGAACTACTTGAAGATGTTACAAGCTATCAACAACTTGTGGGTAGTCTTAATTATTCTACTTTGACAATAGAGGATATTGCATATGTAGTGAGTACATTAAGTCAATTCATGCATGTACCAAGGAAGCCACACATGGAAGCTGCAAAAAGGGTGCTTAAATATCTTAAGGGAACAATGAATGAACGATTATTCTATCCCTTTACTTCTGACATACATATAAAGTTATATTCTGCTGCACATTGGGCTAGCTCCAAGGATGATAGGAGGAGCACTTCAGGGTACCTATCCTTTGCAAGTTCAAAACTCATATCATGGTCATCCAAGAAGCAACCATATGTGGCCTTATCTTCCACAGAAGCAGAATATAGAGGTTTGGCTAATGCAACTCAGGAAGCTATGTGGCTTAAGCAATTGTATGTAGATTTGGAGATACATTCCTACACTCTAATTATATTTGGAGATAACACAAGTTCACTTCATTTGGCTCCTAATCCTGTGTACCATCCCAGGACTAAGCACATTGAAGTGCACTATCATTATTTTATGGAGAAATTGCTTAACAAGGATATTCAATTGTTGTATGTATCAACTCATTAGCAATGTGTAGATTTACTCACCAAAGCATTGGATGGAACAAAGATGAACAGGTTCAAATTGATGATTGTGCTACAAGAGATCAAGGAGCAATGAATATCATGCATGTTAGGCTTGAGGGGGAGCTCTTGGTGCAACTAAGCCCAAGCCTACACACTTGATCACTTCACATAAGCTTGATGTATTAGCATATCAATTGGAAGGATTCATATGTACAACCTCTTGTAGCCTTGAGTTATAATTACTCATTGTAAAAGTGTAATAAACCCACTAGGAGTTAGGAAGCATATAATCTTGTATCTTTTGGTACTTGAGTCAAGAGAGAATCAATCTTACACTTTAGGATACACTTTATTGGTAGAGATTTGAATTTAAATTCAAATCCTTGGCTCCAACAAAATCTATAAAAGAGAACATGAAAAGCCCGCGTGCGTCTCGAGGTTGAGAGATCATATCTGTGTGCTTTCATTGAGAAAAGGATCTCATCTCATACCTTACTCATTCCTCACTCATTGAGCAATGCCTTATTTCCAATGACATTGTAACTTTACTTGATTCAATACATACAAGTTCATTACTTTCTACTCTAATATCTTTGTCACACTCTATCAAAACAATGACTTTGTGTGAGCTAGTTCTCACTATATAGTACATCATTTTGTGAGATTTAAAGCATGACATCTTCAGCATACTGTCTATTTTAATGTTACAAGGTTTCATTTATAATGGTTCACTCGATCATCAGATTTTAATCAAACATTGCTCATTGGTTTGTGACTGTCAAGGCCATAAACGTTGGGGTGTATGCTCAACTTGCTAAACATAATTCTTTGCATACAGTTTATCATTTTAGATGATTCAGGTTGTACATGTCAACGTTTGAATATACAAATATGTGTGTTTATAAGGGTAGACCGATGTTTATACTCATATGAATTTACATACATTCACTGAAATTTATGTATAATGTTGTGAATATCTGCACATGTATCCTGTGTGTACTCATACAATGTGAGATTATGTTTATGTGTATGCCATACATGTGTGGGTTTCGATGTAAGTGCATGTGAACCCTAAAAAATACTAATGTGAAACTATTACTATAAAGTAAAAGTAATAAAACAATAAGATAATAAAATTAAAAAGTAAAACAAAACAACGAAATAAAAAAGAATTGCGCAAAATAAAGGAAAAGCAAGAAAAGTCAAAGCAATAAAAATAGAGTTACAAAGAAAGCACGATAAAAATATAAGAGGAGCGAACAAAAGCAAGACACATTAAGTCTATGAAAACGCGCTCATAAAAGATGTACACAGAAGAGCGAACAAAAACAACACGCATTAGGTCTACAAAAACGAGGTCATAAAAGATGCTCACATCCCATTGTTGAAGCAGAGGTCGAGATTCAATCCTCAGGTTGCACATGTAAGGATCTAAATCAGTGGAAATCATTTGTAATCTTGTCTAACCCTTGTTTTCTCAGATATGGCATGACTATGCTCATTCACTTGTACAGTTATTCTTTCAAAGTTAAAGTTAGGGAGAGTAGGTGCTTGCGGAACATCCATTTTGTTTATAAAAGATACATGGGGACGTGTCTCTGGTTTTTTGCACGTCCCCTTGGATAGATACTATGTTCTCTACCGAACTCAGGTGTGAGAATCTCTGCTGGACTTCTAAGCTTCATTCATCTCCGGCCATTATTCATGATGTCGTTTCCAACGTGTCTGCCTATAGCTATGACAACGTTTGTTTGCTCTGCTTGTCATGACCAACGCTATGACAACGTTCTTTACTATTATCAAATCATTCAATAGGACACGGAAAAAGAATTGTTTCACGTTGTTCCAGTTTGAGCAAACTCCGAGATCTATCCTTCACTTCGTTGAAAATCTCTGGGAGTTTGTGAAGCTCAATGCTCCAATTCTTATGGCCAAAGACATCCTTGGTATTCCTTGGAAGCCTTTTCTTGAAGTAAACATATTTCCCCTATGACCTTGATGCAAAAAAAGAGATTCCCTTGTTGCATCACTTTGAAGATCAAAGAACAAATTGAATAGGCAAGCTTTTCTTGAAGGAACTTGGAAGAGAAGGTGATTGGATTTAGGGCTTTGAGAAGAATCCCTTCACTATCTCTTCTACCTTTAGTAGAACAAAGAGTATAGTGGTAAGCAAAGAGCATAAAATGGCTCAAATCAACTCTCGGGTTCGGATATATGCAAAGAATGCACTAGTTTTGGCTCAATAGAGACTTGGAGCAAGGGGAATTTGGGACGCACGAATTGGGAGCCTTCAATTCAAATTGAATTACTCCCACACGGTGCAAATATGAGCTCCTAAGAAGGTATAAATAAGTAAACTTCACTCTCTCATCCACAACACAAGGGAGACAAGAGAGTAAAAGGTTCTTCTCTCCTCTCTTGAGGAGCTTGCAAACAAGCGAGTAGGGGCCTATGGATGCGAGTAGGCAGTAAAATGCACGAGAAGGTTGTGGTTCACACAGTGGAGGCTTGCTTCAGGAACCCACGTTGCTTCCCCTTCTTTTTTAATTGTAAGCTCCTCTACATCATCCCTCTCCTAAACTCTCCATGTGCATGTGGAAAAAATAGCAATGCAAACTCCTTTGACTCCATGTAAGAAGCTAACTAAGATCGTGAAGAACTCCAAGTACGAGAGGAGAGTATATGGAGCAAAGAAGCATAAGATATCAAGAAGAATCTATTGCACCTAATTGCTATATTAAAGAATCTTGATGCAAGATGAAGATGTTCAGGCCAAGATCACCATGGCAGCTCTAATACCAAATGTTATATCTCTAGGAAATTTGAAGTCACAACCTCGTCATTAGGAGTGATGTGTGCTAACCACCTGCCCCGAACGCGATGGTTGAATGTTAATTCCTAATCCTCCCTCTTAGAGTGTAGTTCAACCATATCCTACCTCTAAGGGATGTGGTTTAACCATTTACTACTTATTAATTGATTGCAAGAGGCATGCTCTAGTGGAAACCATTTTGATGAGCCGTGGTCCACACCCCAAGTCCTGAGATATTGGAGAATGGATTCAAATCCTATTTTAAGGAAGAGAAGGTTTTGGGATGACACTTTAATGTACTCAAAACCTTCCCAGGTGCTAAAGATGGCTTCAAGAATTGGCCTTCCTAGGAGGAAGCCCTTCGAATGGTGATGGATCAACAATCGAAGAAGGTACAGAATATGGTTATCCAAAGCTTTCGAAAAAACCATGTATCTATTCTTGTGTATGGTATGAGGCTTTCAATTTTAAATCCTACTCTTTTTTTTTTAATAAAGGAAGTTCGGCCTTAGCCTAATCTCCCGGACTTTAATTATAATAAAGAGAAAAAGTTACAAGTGAATAGGACTAGTGCCCATGGGACCCCCCAAATCCCACAATGCAGGGGAGGAGTATGGCAAGCTACACGGCATTACAAATGAGGCGGATAACATTATCATCACCCTCATGTGGGACCCATTTGGGTTTCAACTTGTTGTTTTCGAGGAGATACATACAGTGATGTCTAAACGGTGGCGATCTCTTGACTCGGGAGATTCTTTTACCAAGGAGAAACAAGGATTTCTCGATCGACCATTCCTTAGGAGTTTGGCCAAAATTGACAGCACAGCGCTCCCTCCAAATCTTCCAGAGAGCCTCACCTCTGATGGCATTCCACAGCCTCGATGAGTAGCCGATCGCCTCACCCAACATCACTTGTTGCCAGTTGATTTGACTCGTGAGTCTCAAAACTCGGGTCACGTGATGCCAGATAACACGGGACTTGGGGCAGTCGAAGAACAGGTGAGCTAAATCTTCGATGCACCGATGGCAACGCTTGCACCATGGCGGCATACCACAGATTTTGTTAGCCCTTGCGTTGGTCCAGATTCCTTTATGCAAGATCTGCCACATGAGAACGGAATTTTTGACCTCAATTAGGGGGTGCCAAAAAGACATGAATTTTAGCTCCCACCGAAGTTTGGTCCAAGCAAGGCACCATCTCTTGTTAAGGGTGTGGTGAACATCCAAATCCCCTTTGAAGTTCGGGATTCTGGATAGCTTCTTACCATTGCTCCATTTGAGGCCCTCCAAGCAAGGAAGATCCTGACCGCAGAGAAGGCGGGTAGTTGAGCGGTCCCAGGCCAAACACCTGCTTTGAAGAAGAGTCCATTCCTCAAAGGTAACGCTAAGTCTCGGATCCAATTCTTCGAACCTAATCCACTGGCTGGTCTCTTGTTTCCAGAGCTGTTTCCACTGTTTGAACCCCTTGTTCCATAACTGCCTTGCAGTTTGGAGGTTCCAAGACTCCACCCCCCGAATGCCACTAATCGGGAACCAAATAGAGTCATTTTGTCTTATGCCAGCCGCCCACTTCCAATCATCACTGATTCTGATGAACTGTTTGGCCTTGTTCCAATTCTTCCATAAGGAACACACGAGGCTAGAGCCTTTAGGGAAGACCGGGTGGGGGGAGAACAAAAGCGTGAGAATCCCTATGTCCTTCCAACCAGGGTGGCCAACAAAGGTAAGGTCTTCCGTGTTTCTGAAGATCAATTTAGCCCAAGAGGACTCCCTATTGCTCCAGGCCTTGATAAGCCATTTTGCCGCCAGCTTGTCAGCCAACCCAACAATATCCAAAATTCCCAAGCCCCCTGAGTCTTTAGGGCTAATGCAAGTTTCCCATTTGATTTTGGGAATCCCCCTTCTGTTGGGGTCCCCAGTCCAAAGGAAGTTACTGCAGATTCTTTCCACTTTGGCCAAGTCTTTTTCCTTAGGTCTCCAACACGAGATAAAGTAAATAATTGTAGACAACATAAATGTGTTAACAACCATAGCACGTCCTGCCAGGTTGACTTGCATACCTTTCCACTGATTCAGCTTCCTATCCAGCTTGGATAGCACCCAGTTCCAGCGTTGGTCCATTGAGATGTCGAAACCCGTCGGAATGCCAAGGAGACGGAAGACTTGACCGCTAGGGATAACTTGACACCCCTGATCCACCAACAATTGGGGAGTAGGTCCGCTGATTGCTCTAAAAGCAGTTTTTGCATGGTTGATTTTTGAGCCTGATGCCACACAAAAGGTGTGGAGGCACCACCAAAACACCTCAATGCTGTTTATATCATTATGCACAAAGGCATTCATGTCATCAGCAAAAAGTCTCACAATCATTTGGCCGTGATTTAGAGGTAAGGAAAGACCCTTGAGATTGCCAGCGTCCATGTGATGCTTTAATAGGCAGCTGAGTCCATTCGAGGCGATAGCGAATAGTAAAGGAGCCAGAGGGCAGCCTTGCCTAATTGATCTTTTTAAACGAATGGGCTCAGAGAGCTTACCGTTGATGCTTATTCTAGTTGAAGCATTTCCAAGAAGAGTGGAAACCATCTTCGTGAACTTTTGGCTGCATCCAAGGTCTTTCAATGATTGAAGAATAAAGTCCCATTCCAATCTGTCATACGCTTTGTCGAAGTCGATCTTAATGAATACCAGATCTTGAGCAGACTCCTCAGCAAAAGCAAGGCCTTCCCAAATATCGATAATTGCTTCAAGTATAGATCTACCTTTGATAAAACCTTTCTGGTCCTCGCACAGCCATGACTTTAAATGACAAGAGATTCTGTTGGCGATAACTTTTGCAATTATCTTGTATCCTGTTTGGAGCATGGTAATCGGACGCCAGTTTTCAATTTTGTTCTTATCTCCCCGTTTGTGGATTAACTTGATGACGCCATTATTCAGGCACTCAGGGAGGGCACCGAAAGAGAGAGCCTCTTGCCACACGAGGCGCAGTGGGATGGCCACCTGATGTTTGAAGGACTTGAAAAACTCATTGGTAAGGCCATCCAGACCCGGACTTTTCCCATTGGGAAGGGCATCAATAACCTCGATAATTTCATTCTCTGAGATGTTAGCATCCAGTAGAGCAATCGAGTTCTGTGGGATTCTGGTTTGAGCAACCCTTGAGATGGTTGCCATGGAGTCGCGCCTGTGGGGGGAAAGAGGAGTTGAGACCCCGAGAAGATTGGTAAAGTGTTCGACGATGATAGCTCTATTCTCCACTTCCGTGCAACATTCAGTTCCATTGTTATCGACCATTAGGGGGATGGATTCCCTAGCTTGTTTCCTTTTGAGGATGTTACACATCTCTTTCGTTGGTTTGTCGGCCTTCCCTACCCACCAATCTTTGAAGAAAATTTGAAGATTTTTCCTTTGGACCTCCTCCTCTAATCTTAGTCTTCCCCTGATTTTCAAAAGACCCTGTTGGCAATGTAACTTACCTTTGTTCACCTCTTCTTCAAGCCGTGAGAGCCTCCGGTACACCGTTTCTCTTCTTTTTTTTCGAATTCCTCTTATAGCCTTTTGAGTCCTGATTAGAATTTTTCGAGTCCTTTCTACTGCGCTTCTCCAACACTTAGCCGGTTCATTACAGTAAGCAAAGGCTTCCGCCCACACCTCAGAAATTTCTTGGTGGACAGAGGGGAGGGAAAATAATGTCTGACAAGCATGAAACCAAGGAGCTTTCTGGAGCATGGGAATCGGTTTGAAAGACAGAGTAATAGGATAGTGGTCTGAGATAGTCAGGTCCATGTGTTGGGAAATCGAAGGAATACCCCACTGAAGGATGGTGTTCTGATCGATGTAGCATCTATCAAGTCTTGCTTTCCTCAAAGAGTCCCCCGACTGGAGATTTGACCAGGAGAACCCCTTCATGTCTTTCACCTCGACCAGGTCGAGATGGAGCTTGATTTTATCCCATATCTCTTTCTCCTGACCGTCAATAATTTTTTCCTTTGTTATTCCATCGGTCCTCAGGAAACTCAACCATGTTGAAGTCCCCACAAATCAGAACATTGTGTGAAAGGGAGTCGAGGGAAGCCCAAGTATCCATTCTATCTGCTTCACCATTAGGGGCATAAATTGAGACCACAGTGAACTGGAAAGGGAACCCGAAAGAGGCAGCAATCCAACGATGATTCCGACCTTCAAAAGTCGAGGTCACATTGCTAGACAAGGAGTGACTAATGCCGATAGAAGCACCCCCCGTCCCTCTAGGGTGAGAAGTGGAGAACCAAAGGTGGTTCGGAGAAATGCATTTAAGCCGTTTTTGTAGATCCTCTCCGTCGATTTTAATCGCTTGTAAGCAAATAAAGTCTGGGGCGAAGCACTTGTCTTTGAACCACTGGCCAAGAATCGAAGCTCTTGACGGGTCAGACAGACCCCTAACGTTTAGAGATGTGAATTTCATTAATGATGGTTGCCCTCTTTGGGGGGAGGGACCCGATCTTTTTTCTTCTTGTGGTCTTCATTTTTCCTCCCTACTTCTTGACTTAGGATCCTACTCTTGAGGGGGCTCTTCCAAGGCATGCCTAAAGGTTGTTTTCTTTTAAGCTTTGAGTGTGGTAATCTTGGAAAGCATACCGGGAGGGTAGGACCAAGAGCGGAGCTTTCGCTGTCTGGGTTGTCTTCATTGCTGGTAGTGAAGCCTTCCTGTTTACTCGTGGTGTAACCTTCTTGGTTATCTTCTTTGCTGGTAGAGCACCCAAGGGTATTATCAGTGGGGTCTTCTTCAAAGAGGTTGTCCCCTGGGAAGTCGACCTCATTAATCTCTTTTTCTAGGTTACAGTATATGTTATTCGAGGGGGCAACTGTCGTAGTATTCCTTGTTGTTGATCTTCGAGGGCTAACTTTCTTCTTGCGTCTCACTTCAGTGAATCCTTCTGAATCCGTCTCAGCAACGCGAGTTCCCTCTTCTTCCTCCATTGGAGGGGGAGGATCCCGAGTGTCGTCTTGGGGGAGAGGGTCTAGGGTCCCATCTGGTTTAAGCTTGTTTTTATTGGTACTTTTCTTCAGGGGGCAGTCTTTGACCCTGTGACCTTGATGCCCGCACTGGAAGCACGCGTTTGGCAAATTCTTGTAAGTAACCTCTTGTGTCCAGGTCTTAGCATCTCCACACTAAATCCTACTCTTATTATCTTTCCTGTGATCGAGCTTTATGATACCTTCATTCAAGCATATTGGCAAAGCACAAAAAGTAATAGCCTCTTTTCAAACCATGCAAAGTGGGCCCATAGGATATTCTTTAAAGTATCGAAAGAACCCTCTAGTAAGGCCATCAATACCTTGATTTTTACTCCTACGAAGGGAATCAATAGGATCCTTGATTTCATGGCTAGTAAGAGGGCTCTTGAGTGTGAGAGTTGTGTCCTGAGGAATGTTTCTGAATCTGACTTTAGAGGTGAGTTCCATGCAAAAATGCCTCCGGAAAGAAGGTGGAGGGAACAACCCAAACAACTCAGAGACGTGATTAATAACTAAGCCCTTGATATCCTCCCCATGAGCACATACAACACCATTATTATTAATCATTCTAGGGAGGACTTCTTACCTTCGCACCAAACTTCTTTCTCTTCACTTCCTCTTCATATCCAAAAGTGTTCTTCATCTTGAGAAGGCCTCTTGAAGATGGATAAACATCGAGTTCGTGTTTACAGAGTTTAAAAAATTTGAAGGATTATTCTTCAAATAGATTGTCATTTGAAGATAAGACATTTAAATATTTCATCGAATCAAGAATACTTTTACGTTTCAATTCTGTTCAACACTTTTCATGATAGCATAGCTGACTATCAAAAATCAACACGGGATTCTATAAGAGAGTGCTCAATGGATATATATATATATATATATATATATATATATATATATATATATATATATATATATATATATATATATATATATATATATATAGAAAGAAAGAAAGAAAATAAAAAATTGAAAACCAAAATGATTGTTACAAACCATTACTGCTGATGACGTATTATACATCATCCAGAATGCTGAGGCTGATGTGATTTAGAATTTTTCTAGTTGTCCAAGGTAAAGAAATACATGAGCAAGAGTCATTGCATACTCAACGAATTATCACTGTGGAAGTCTCTATTTAGATAGTCCAAAATGGTTCATCCAAGTAAACTCTGTGCCTGCGCCCACCATATTAATATCCGAAAATCGAAAGGAATGGTTAGTATGAGCTGCATCAAAGGCGAGTATGTGCAGGTTTATTTCACCAGCGACAAAAGAATTTCATAGTTTAGAGCTCAAATCCTCCACACATTGACTTGAAAGTTCATAGTGTAGAGCTCAAATCCCTCCACACATTGACTTGTAAGGAGTATGTCAAACAAAACAACAACTTCGACGACTGCTTCGTGGCAACAACGATGTAGGAGGTGTGGAACTCTATCTTGTTGATGGGTAAACAAGCTCCACAGTCTGAGGAAGGAGACGATATTCAACACCCAGACTTATGAAGATGCGTTTGATCTCCAACAGCAATTCTGACCTCCGGGTCAGCCTCTCCGCCGTGTTCTGAAAATTGATCGTATGCTGCAATGTCACATACAATTCCATGCTGTTGAGATCATCCAGCTCTCTCACGACTACAGAGAATTTAGGAGCCCAATGCTCAACTTTCTTCTCCAAATACCTATCAACATTGACAAACCAACCATCATTGCGTATTCACAGGATGATGCCAGGGAGGAGTTTACTAAGCAAAACATACAGAGCGAGTCCATTCTTGAAAGCGTTGATCTTCTCAGTGGGGGTCGATATATGGACTGAAAATGATAGGAATTCCTTCATGTTCGGGCTGCGGAAGAGGTTACTGATGACCTTCGTAGCAAGCACGGAATTGGGATAGAATACCTTCTCGTTATCTGGTCTCAAGAAGACAGTGGTAAGAATCTTCATCTCCTCCACGATCAGCTGCCCAAATCCATTAAAATAGAAGACTTAGCGCACTTGGGGAACGCCCCTCTATAAGACATCAAACATGATATGGGAATGCACTGTTCTGTAGACGCCCAAGTACTTCCTACTCACCTGCTTACCATCGACAATACATCTGTCTCCCACGTCAAAAGGATGCATCACAAAGAGAAAGATGATGGCCTCAAACGTCTGTTTCAATGTATTGCTGAATATAAATCCTAACAGGAGCAATTGTGAGGTTGCAAAAAGCAGGACCTGTGTGGTAGCGATCTCCAGTATCAACAACCAGACCACGATAATGATGATGATCACTAGAACATTAACCATACGATGCAGCCCTTTCACAGCTGTTCTTGCGTCGTTCAAGGAAAGTGCAAGAGCCGTCCTCTCCTGATAGACACTTACCTGGAAAGAACAATGTTGCAAAATAAAAATTACGGCTTCTCGCACATGAAGACATTTCATTGCAAGAATTCCTCAGCATACCACCCAGTTCTTCAATGCCTTCTTGGTGATCTTTCCAGTATCCTTGGCTCCTTCAAATAGGCACAGAACTCGAGGGATTTCATCAGGATTCATGAACCTTAACAGATCTTCGCGTTCAATGCTCCTGACAGGTTGCAGAGAGGGGCTTTAGTTTTCTTAGATCAGACTTACCAAATGATTTAATACAAAGTTTCCGTTGATTGCATGCACGATTAAATCGTAGTTTCAAATAGACCAAGTGACAATGATGTAAGAGGACTACCTTGCTTCTGGCTGAGCGACATTCCTGAAAATTAACTTCCCTGCCGCCTTTGCTTCCAGCTCGCTGTTTATCTCGATGTTACCGGACCCAACAGACTCCTCAATTGTGGTAACCAAGGTACCTAATCCAGGGTGCTTCATAAGACTCATCAGTTGCTTCATGAGCCCAGCTGAGATGTCGTGTTTTTTTATTTTCTGAACATTCTGCAGGGAGATGGCTGGATCGGCCTGTGAAGTCTTGGTGCCTGCCCCTCTTGCCAGGCTGATAGTAAGATGTTGTCGGTGTTTTGACTCAAAAGAAAGATCCAACAATGGCGGATTTGACAAAACCTCCAGCACATGCTGTTGATAAAGGGACTCCTGGATGCGGTCGAAGAATGTGGAAACATGGAATGATGAAGCTACGGATTTCATAAGAAGCAGTTTAAGTAGCCAGATGAACGCCGCGATTACGAAGCATTCAAGCAACTTGATCACCAGAACGAGCACTTTGTGGTTGTTTTTCGATCGCTCAATTCGGGAATCGAACATGAGCTTCCATGCCAGAAGCGCAAGCCCCAACCAGAGGACATTCTGCACCCCTTTTCTCAGGCAATATACAAAGTAGAGCACTTTTTTCCTGAGCAATAGATTTTTCTCAGCGAGGATAATGACAATCTTGATAAGCCAACCAGACAGAAGACGCCCACACAGTACCACTAACACCAGCAATACCCATTTCCATAGCTCTACGCTCCATATCTGCTTATGCTTGAATTGCTTCACCGTCAACGATGATATCAGGCATCCCATCATCACAAAGAGGGCTACCCACTGTGCCACTGTGATAGGCTTCAGGTTCCCCCTCTTGAACTTATCATCCTGCAAGTCAATGTCCTGGAATGGATCTTCCTCCTCTTCTTCCTTGTCTACTCGAGTGGATTGTCTGGGGCTCTTTGTCGGAGCAGCAGACTCTACAAGCCTGGATTTCGTTGTGCTTTTCAAGAGTTCCTTATTAAGTGTAACACTGGCGATGGGCTGTTTAACCGAGACCTTCGCAGGAGTGCTTACAGCCGAAGCCGAAGATCGGCGATCATCGTCTCCTGGTCTGGTCTCCAAATGTGTCGGACGCAAGTCAGGCAGTTCTAACTTGACGTCATTCTTATTCGATGGACTCTCGAACCTGTTCCATGGCGAAACATCGGCAGCATGTGATGGAGAGTCCGATGATTTCTCGCGCATTTTGTCGAGGATCGGTGAGTGTGTCTGAAGAGGGCTTAAAGGAGGTTTTCCCGCGGTGCTTCGCAGACCTGACGAGAGCCTGGCATCTTTAGAATGGGAGAGCTCCATCGCAGCGTTCGGCACATTTGGCTGGAAGGAGACACTTCTGTGGGATCTATGCTCAGACGAAGGCTTGCCGCTGGCCGAGTCATTCAACATCACCACATTCAATTCATGAAGGTCAACATCTACGGTGTGGCGACGGTGGTGACCAGGCTCGCTTGAGGTCGTCACTGCCCGGACAATTTTGATAGCGCTGTTGTCTTCGGCTGGGGTGTTGGCGGCCATAGGCTGCCAATGTAGCATCGGAAAATCCTCCAATGCCTCGTCTTTCGCGTCCGTCCACAAGGATCTCACCTGGGTCTGAACAGAGTCGTGAAATGTTCCCATATTCTGCGTATCCAGCGATGGCGAAGTTCCGTTAACAAGGAGATCTGCAGGCTTCCTAAGCGCAGCGTTGGGATGAAAACCTCCGATTCCATCTCGGCTTTCGATCCTCACAGTGTCGTCGTTTTTAATATTCATGGGAGAAGGAGAAATTCGGCAGGAATCTCAGAGTCTAAAACTCCGGGGTACGATTTCACGATGAAGGAAATCAGCGACGCATGACACAGACAGAAGAAAAGGAACCAGCTTATGGCAATGAGATATGGGGGAGCTCTATTCGACAATGGAGCTCAAGGACGGATATCTGGTGTAGAAGAAAACGAGCGTAGAAGACCAATATGAATGTATGAGCAGTTAGGACTGCTGCAATTGTATAGAAGCGTTGACACAAACGAAGAGTAGAAAGGCCCCACATATAGGAATTCTCCATGACTACCATCATAGTCTACCATAAAGTACCATGATAGGATCTTTCGCTGAAGAAATTGACGGGTAGCTTGCATATCACAGAATTTTTTTTTTTTTATTAGAGAGAGAGCAATGAATTGAAAAGATACTCACACACTCGATCTCCTCTTACACACTCGACCTCCTCTTAAGGCGGGGGCATTCATCTTCCAGAAATTCATAGATATGTTCAGCCAAGACTTGAACTTACGATTCTCTTTCAGAAACTCAATGCGTCAAACCACTAGGTTACGCATGTATGACAGGCGTCTCCTGAAAACTCTTTATCAAATGACAGATGCTTTTTTTCTTGTGTCTAAAAACTCCTTGTCAAATGACAGATGCTTTTAAAAAAAAACAAGTTTTCATATATATGTTTCACACCATGTATGTCTTTTGGCATGAAAAACTTTATACAATCTCGATGGCAATCAATGAGAACATGGCATTTGTATCAATATAACGAATGTTCTTTTGGGTGCATGTATTGGAAGAAAAAATTTTGCCCTTGGATGAATATCCAGGGTGGAATACATAACACATATGTCAAATGTCTACTCTTCAGAACTCAATCAATGACAAAAATGGGATATATATCAGACCTGACTCATGTAACAAATGTTTCGACAGATTTTTTTTTCACTTACATGTGATAATGTGACATAAATTTTCTCTTGAATGCTAATTGAAGAACTTCAGTTTCTTTTGTTCATGTCTATTTCCATCCGAGCGGATTCAACAGGACATACTATAATCAAAATAGTTAAACATTAAATCCACAGAAAATGTTTCTAGAGAAGCTTTGCAAAACCATATAACATAACAATCTTTAACTCATGTTCCACGAACATAAACTATAATAAACAAAATAGTAGAACAGTAGATCCACAAACGAGATGCTTCTAAAGAAACTTTGCACAACCATCCATCAGAACAACCTTTAACTCATGTTCCACAGAGAAATACTGTAAGCAGAATAGTAAGATGTTAAATCCATAGAGAGAATGCTTCTAAAGAAACTTTGTAGCATCGTATAGCAAAACACTCTCTAAATTTGACCTTGCATCCCAATACCAATTTCATTTTGGGATTTAGTTTTATGTAATCATCCATTTTATTGAATCATAAGTTTGGCAATGCTGAATCGCATAAGTTTGTCAATGCCGATTCTCAATCACATAAGTTTTCAATGCCGATTCTCAATCACAAGCATATGTACTCTTTATCATTAGCACATATACATATACATATACATATATATATATATATATATATATATATATATATATATATATATACACACACACGTGCCTTCCGACTTCACTTGTCCATGCTTAAATATTTCTCATTAGTGCGTGTCTGAATGTGCACACATGTGTACATAGCACTTGTAAATCCCTCAAATGTAGCCACACGTACATATAACCATACCCTATCCATACACAGTAACACAAGCATATACCTAATGGTAAAATCATTGAGTAACCTATGCTGTGAATAAAACCTTCATAAGTGGTTTAGTTTAATGTTCAATTATGCCGCATTTAGCTCCATAAGTGTTTCAATTCAATATTCTATCTTTGCAATTATGTTGCATGAGATTTTTGTAAATCAAGACATATGCTCCAACGAAGACAGAAACCATAGGTGGATGGCAGTTACATTCAGCATCCCCATAAGCATGACTACACCAGCGAAGACAGAAACCATAGGTGGATGGCAATTACATTCGGCACCCCCTTTCAATTCTCCCTGATCTTTATGTATGCTCCAAACGAGGAAGCTACGAGGATCGATACTTGGTCCTCCTTGGACTTGCATCCTCATAATGTCATGATTTGTGATGACTTCAATATGGTGGAAGACCCCTCTGATAGGTAGAACAATAAGGGCCATATCATTGATAGCCAGGAGAAAGACACATGGGACCAAACCAAACTGTTTTTGGATCTGGTCGAAGTCAAGGACCTGAATGGTTTTTCTTGGTCCAATCTTCAATTGGGTGAGGACTTGAGGAAAGTGAGACTCTCCTACAACAAATATACAAAACATTAGAGGAACATACTTGAGAAGCTTAACACAAACAAATTCAATAAATCAAATGGTACTCACAAACTCGTGATGCATTGTGTCATATCCGCTATTGCCCAAATGTGACGGTCCAATCGTATCTAAATGTGTGGCTGAGACATCTTGCTGCTGGCGATATCGGTTAAGAGTCTGCTGCTACTCGTCGTGAATCATGTCCCACTCCTCGGCATCTAACCATATAGGCTTTGGTAAGCCTTCTCTAAAAGCATCACGAGCCTCCGATCGTCGATGGGACATAACTTCACGTGTGGTGCACAGAATCCACTCTGAACTGACAAGAGGTTGTCCATCGGCTGGTTGAAACTCCTGATAAATCATCTGTGTGATGTAATTCTTCCGATCTTTATCTTCTTCACTCCATTTCAACATGATAGAGTGTCCAAACTGTATGGAGCAAAGCTGTCGTATACGTGCACGCATTGCTTTGCCAGCTGCATCCATCACCGGAGCTCCCTCTCAGATACTATACACCTTGGAGTCATCATGGTCATGAGCACCCCAAGGTGTACATGGTGTTCCACATGGTGTACCACATGGCATACCTACATCTCAGGTACTCGTCCTAGCAGTAGAAGCGGGCGACACAACGTCCGTCGCAGTGACTCCACAACAGCCGCCTCCCCTAGACCTACCTGTAGATCCACTCCTAGAACCTCCTGCTCCAAAGCGTGACCTCGACCTAGGAGACAGGCTAGGACCTGTATCGCGCTGAAGTGTCGAATGCACATGTCTATTACTAGAGCCGATAGTGGATGGCAGAAAAGATGGTTGTGGTGGAGTCATAAAGCTAGGAGACATACCTCCGGTGGGAGTAGCACCACCCACAGGAGTGACACCGGCAGGAGTGACACCAACAAGAGTGACACCGGCAGGAGTGACACCGGAAGGAGTGAGGCTGGCAGGAGTAAGGCTAGCAGGAGTGAGGCCGGGGGGAGTGCTACCACGAGCGATCCAATACTGTGGCACAGTGGCCAGATACGTGGGGTGCCTGAGAGATGAACTCTAAGAACTGCTCCTCTATCATGGAATGTGGAGTGACTGGAGGACTGTCTCCCATCATGCTCTGTAACAAAAGAACTCAAATAATTAGCATATGATAATAAAGGTAATATAGAGAAATGGTAGTGTACAAAAAAAACCTAGCAAAAAAAAGACAAAAATCAGTACGTACAAGTGATTGATTCAAAAATCCTCTAGTCTAGTATCCTCTTGGAGATCCAATGCACTGAGATGTCACGCACAGTAATCCCATGCCATAAAATGCACAGTTCTTTCACAAGTGGTGCAAGATATACATCCATGTTTTTTACCTTATACTTACCTGGTACAATAAGAGCTAATAATAAATGACCTTTCTTTGTGGCTAGCCATGGTGGGAACTTATAATTGACTAAACATATAGGCCATGTGCTCCATGAAGAGTTGTGTAAACCAAATGGATTTACTCCATCCATAGCTAGGCCTAGACATATGGACCGAGGCTCACTAGAAAACTCTGGCCACTTACTATCTATGTGCTTCCAAGCATCAGAGTCAGCAGGCACTCGCATTTCACCATCTGTAAACCTGCTCTTTGTTTGCCATGACATTAACTCAGCTATTGATTTGCATCTAAACATGTTCTTAATTCGTGGAATAATTGGAAAGTGGCGAAGAACCTTTGCGGGGATTGCTTCGCCTACAAGGTCTTCTCTAAATCTATTAGCTCCACACTTTGGACATACGTGGAGATGTTCATACTCATTTCGAAAGAGGATGCAATCATTCATACAAGCATGAATCTTAGTATAATCCATTCCAATGGACTGTAAAAGATTTTTTGCATCTCCATGTGTTGGAGGCATGTCATTGCCCTCTGGCAAAAATTGATCTTTAAGAAGCCTGCAATAAGCAATTAGAACGATATTAGTAAATAAAGTTATTTTGATACAACAATGAAAGTTTATTTCAAATCCACTTACCTGAACAATTCAGTGACACTACTATCTGACCATCCATAAATGGATTGCAGATTGAGCATCGCGAGTGACGAACGTAGTACAGATATCTTCTCTCCATTGTAAAGTGGTAAACGAGATAGTCTTCGCATGTTTTCATATTCTTCATCAACTTCTGATCGTGGAAATTCTATTGTGTCCATGAAACTCTCGACATCTTCTCCGCCATCATGATCTTTGTCCATCTCATAAAATGCTTCGAGCATCTCTTCCATATGTTCATTCCGTGTAATGCTATTAGTACTTGCTTGTACATCTAACTCCTTTTTTGTTCTCTTTTGTCCACGAGAGGTTATCGGTGCAATGTCGTTTGGGTCCATCTACTCACCTGGGGGACCATGCGAATGGTAGTGTAGGTTTTCTATTCAACTTTTATCAAAGGATCCATACTCTCCAACATGTGCAGTACAAATCCGTCGTTTTCGATAAATTTGATACTTGCACTGAGTGGAAGGACATGCCATTCTCTCTTACCGATCCAAACTAACCATCTGATACAATATGGACATTTTAGAACATTTGATTTTTTTATTAAACCTAAAAATCATACTCCTAAAGACTTAAACCTGAAATACTAAACCCTAAATACTTAAACACCTAAAAAAACCTAAAACCCTAATAGTAAAGACCTATATATGTGTATATGTGTTATATGTATTATATATGTCTATTGCTTATATAATTAAAATCCTAATTTTATATATTTAATTATATAATTAATTAATTTATTTAAAACACTAGTTCTTTTTATATTTATTTATCTATATAATTATCTTATTTTATATCTTTATTTTATATTCAGATTTTTTTCTTAATTAATCCTATTTTTATATATTTAATTATGTATATTTAATTATATATATTTAATTAAATTATTTAAAACACTACTTCTTTTTATATTTATTTATCTATATAATTATCCTATTATATATATATATATTTATATATTCAGATTTTTTCCTTAATTTTTTTTATATTTTCTCTTTATATAAATTTAATTGAGTTATATGTATGCCTAAACTCCTTAAAATTAAACCTATTTTTATATATTTAATTATATATATATAATTTATTTATTTAAAACACTAGTTGTTTTCATATTTATTTATCTTCATAATTATCCTATTTTATATATATATTTATTTATATATTAAGATTTTTTTCATAATTAATCCTATTTTTTTATATTTAATTATATAAACTTAATTATATTTATTAATTATATATATTTAATTAATTTATTTAAAACATTAATTCTTTTTATATTTATTTATCTATATAATTATCTTATTTTATATATATATTTATTTATAAATTCAGATTTTTTCCTTAATTTTTTTCTATATTTTCTCTTTATATAAATTTAATTGAGTTATATGTATGCCTAAACCCTAAAACCCTAATCTTAAAGATCCAGACCTAAAATATGTATATTTCTGTATGCATGTGTATATACATGTATATATGTATTATATGTGTATGTGTATGTGTGTATATATGTTATGTAGGTGTTAAAATCCTAAAACCCTAATCAGAAAAACCTAGACCTAAAACATGTATATATGTGTATGTATGTGTATATATATGTGTATATAGATATGTGTATAAGTATATGTGTGTATGTGTATGTGTATATATATTTACTCTCATTAAAATCCTTAAAATTAAACCTATTTTTATATATTTAATTATATATATTTAATTTATTTATTTAAAACACTAGTTGTTTTCATATTTATTTATTTATATAATTATCCTATTTTATATATATATTTATTTATATATTCAGATTTTTTCTCTTATTTTTTTCTATATTTTCTGTTAATATAAATGTAATTGAATTATATGTATGCCTAAACCCTAAAACCCTGATCTCAAAGATCTATACCTAAAATATGTATATTTTTGTATGCATGTGTATATACATGTATATATGTATTATATGTGTATGTGTATGTGTGTATATATGTTATGCATGTGTA